>JAPDSC010149738.1:65953-81092 GCA_026290005.1 Latrodectus geometricus
CATTAAAATTGAATATCAACAAAAGTAAGCAATATCTTAATTAGAATAAAATGGATGAGATTAACAATTAATTCTAATTAAATCCTACGTCCCTGAATAATAACGTATTTCTAAGAATCAGATACAATTTTAAAATACTGCACTAAACTTACTGACTAAACTTACTGCACTAAACTTACTGAACTAAACTTATAAATTTTTAAACAAAGGAATATTGTGAAAGAAATATTATAGAATTACTGCAGAAGAATTTTAGGAATTTTATGCTGCATGTGATTTTGCACTATTTGTTTGAAATATTTTGGCTTGAAAGATTTGAATCCAATGAATGATAACAGATTCTAAGATCTATAAGGTGTTGAACAAGCTCAGTAAATATTTTGCAAACTTTGATTTGAAATTTGATAAATTTTCTTTTTAAAATAGAATTTTCTTTTTTTTAAATAATTCTTTATTCTTTTATTAAATTCAGCAATCTTTGCCTGTTTTATTTTATTGACTTTTGATCATAAATTTTAGCTCATTTTCTAAGTTATGGATAAGTAATCCTCGTTGCTTTTCAGTTGCATGTTGATAATCATTTAACAAATCTATTAGATAAGAATACAGAATCATTAGTTCCTTTTTTTAAAATTTTACTTCACAATCAAAATTGTAATTAATATTTTTTTATATTTCATTGTTTCATAATGTATATCAATAATTTATAAAGAATGGATAACTTAAAATTTACATGGCTAAATCGAAAGAATTTTTTTTTTTTTTTTGGATTCTGATTTAAGACATACCTTCGCTTTCTTCTTTACTTTTTTTTATCACTATTTCGATATTTCTTTTAATTTAATCACCATCCGGAATTAATTTCAAAAATATTCATGTATAAGATAAAATGCCAGTTTTTCATGTGGTAAGTTTTTAATAATTGGATGGATTCAACTACTGCTTTGTTATGTATACCATAAGTTTCATTATTAGCAACTAAGTGAAACCAAGATATTTTTAAGTCAGATCTTTCATTTTTTTCAAAAAACATCTTCCAGGAATAAATTGATTTATCATGTATTCCTTTGAAATGAAAACAAATATTCTTTGAAATACCACAAAAGCAAATTTATTAGCAGTCGAAAACCAATAAGACATTTTTCTAGAATTCAATTTGTTTCGTTGCTTCATCGATGTCAATTGCTTTACTCATACCCGATGTACAAAAGTCATTGTAACAAAACAATTTTTCTTACTGTGATGTGCAGATGAAATCATTATTTCAAGAGATCTTGAATTTGAGAGAAAAAATTTTGTTTTCGGGAATTTTTTCTTTTATACTCTTTCATTTCTGATTTCATGGCTCCAGTAAAAAGTTGCGATTGGTCTTATAATTCAATCTTCTTTCACAGTAATTCTTGCATGCTGCTACAAATACTTTTAATATTAAGTAACTCATTTATTACGTAAGATAATTTTGGTGACTTTTTATTCTTTCCTTTGTCAGTAAAAAATGTGTAAATACCTGACACATGATAATTATGTGAGACTTTTGCTTATTTTTTACCTTAGTTTTTATTATGATTGTTTCACTAGGAAAATAAAATCAGTTTATGAGCACCTTAATTTCTTTTAAATTATGAATATGAATTAAGATGATCATATTTTCATAAAGGCAGAGCGTAATTCTTACAGAAAATGCTTTTAGAAATGTAAATGTTTAATTTCTTCACAATAGTACTTGTCATGAAAATTGTCAATCTTATTTAATTAGTAACATTCACGTAAATGCACTGTTACTATCAATAAACGTTTATTTGGAACAATTAAACAAAAAATAGCTCTTATAGTCTTAATTTAAAAGAGAATTAGTAATTCCACATACATAAAAAAAAATTAACATTTAATGGGCAATATACAAAAATGCATGTAATATATAATAATGCCTTTTTTGTATATGCATTTTATTTGCAATATATAATAATACATTTATATATATATATATATATATATATATATATATATATATATAATAGCCCCTCAAAACATGCTATGCTAAGTAACAAGAAATATAATGAATTGAATCCATCAATAAAACCCAAGAATTATTTTAAGTTAAAAAAATATCCGAGTATCCTCTTCTAAAAAAGTAAAGTATAAAAAAGTGTTAAAGGAATAAAACTGTTAAATGTTTGTTATTTTATTAAAGGAATAAAACTAAATCAAATACAACGATTTACCAGAGAAAATCCAACAAAAATTCATAAAGTTATGCAAAAAAAATTAAATGTAATATTAAAGTTCTTAGGTTTGCTAGTATCTTCTGGAAAGCTCACGTGTCCCCTCTTTGATTAAAAAATAAGTAAGACAAAATGAATTTTTTTATCATCGTCACAAAAAGTAAATTTTTTTTAAATGATTGAGATAAATTTTGCTATTAATAAAAAAACGAATGGATGAGAAATTTTGGTTTTCACAAAAAATCACCTGCAAAATTTACATAATTATAAAACGAGCATTTTAGAGGAGATACATTAAACACAAAATTAAATCAAAATTTGACGTGCGAAGAGTAATATTATAAATCAGATTCAGCTATGCACAAAACCCATTTTTTGTAACTTTAATGAAATGATATAATGACAAATAAACAATTCGTTCATTAAATTAGAAATATATAATACCGAAGACAATAAAAATTTCAAATATTAAACTAATTGAAAAGAAAATTGTGCTGCCATCTATTGATGATCAAAAGTTAAACAAACTTTAAATTCTGTTCTAAAGTAAGTTTAAAACATCTTTTATTGTCTTTTTCCATATTAAAATAAGCATTTACATTTAAATCATAATGAAAATTTTGAAAAATTTAAATTATAATATTTAAAGAACGTTAGATTTAAATTTATATTTACCCTAATATGCGAAAGAAATGGTGCAACATTTATTCACACCTAAAATAATAAAAATATTTTACTGTAATTTGCAAAATAGTAAAGAATTGCGTAAGAGTATCGTCAATAACATCAAGAATCAGGTTCTGGAATTATATTCCGAGCTATAGAGCTTGTACTCTGAAACAGGTATAATTGGACTGAATGAAATTTTTTATTCTTCTGTATTTTGCGATTAGCTAAATTGCTCTTAAATTTGGATCTTAATTTTGCTTTAATAATTTCTTCGGTGTCAGTAAAATTTTTTTTTTAATTTACTGTGATATTCTATATAATATAGTATGAGTACTATGCAAATATCAACTTCTTTAAGTAAGATAAATGCATTTGTGAATTATATTTCACATTTCAACACTTCTTAAATAATTTTTGAATATGTTTTAATTATATATATTTTTTTTCCATGTTTAAATGCAATGTATTGCTACACAGATTAAAATTTTGTGAAAATAAATTTCCTTTCAAAAGAACTTGCAATTTAACAGATTGTATTATTCATACTGATACACAGGAGTTAAATTTTTTAGACTTTTTACGATGTGGTATTTAGTTCACTAAGGAGAAAGACAAGACAGATATTTTGGCACGACGTAGTGGGCAGCCTTAAGGTCGTACTGAGACATTTTAGTATCCACCGCACAAATCAGCCTTCTGGGAAGATTTTTCCATAAATAATGGACCCCATTTACTTGTAAAAATGAAAGGAACACTGAAAACTCCCAAGCACACACTCCGAAGCCCGTGCATGCAAAAGCTTAATATCCATCTTCCGTTGTTCAATAGGATTCGGATCTCCAGGATCATCGGAGCATAAGATTTTGGAGTCTGGAATCGACCCCAGGATCTTATGCTCCGAAGTTCCATGTCCTATCACAATGAAACTTATGATTAATTATATTTAGAAAAATATTTCCCGAATTCTTACAAAAGTAATATTTATTGATACTTTGTTTACATACAGACAAGTAGAAAATAAAGAAGAAAGCCTAAAAAATTATCGCAGTTGTTATGAAATATGAAAATAACTGCCTTATACAGAAATGACGGGGCGCCTTTCAGTTAGGCGCAATTTCCATAAGTAATTTGAGGAGGAAATTTTCCAAAAACTTCTTCAGGAGAGTTACACTTGGCAGATATTTTGGCGCATGTCTGTTCCTGCGTCATCCAGTCCATATGTGAATCACACTGCAGTGGGTTTCCTGTGAAATAAAAACTCTAATGTTGATACAATAATAATACAGTGTAATATTTTTAATGAAATAATTGGCCAATTATCGTGCTTTAAAAAATACTAAAAGTTTAATTTATTGTGTAAAGCATTCAAAATTTGATCAATAAAGGAATTATATGTTAACTGTTTTTAAGTCTAATTATAGACCATTTATAACAATATGAAGAGCAAGATCATAAATAGTAGGTATAATAACAAAAAATATTTTAATTCCTATTCAAAATTTCATTCATAAAGAATACCGAATTGTAATTTCATAATTAGAGCTAACGCCTAAATGTGCAGTGATGTAATCATGAAAAATAAAAGATGATTTAATTGTATAATAAACATTTAAGAAAGAATGTGTAATTTTTCTGGTGGAAGAATGAATCCTGTAGGAGCCATCCTACTAACTTAAGAATTTAAATGGACCTAAATAAAATAACATTTATTTAACACAACATTAAAAAGCAATAAAGAAAGACCAAACGGTGGGCCCTTCTATCACTTTCCACGGTTACACAGCTACTCTCTGACAAAATTACACAAACAATTCCCTCACTAGGATAAGTAAGAGAGCCATCTATGTTATAATGGAGGCTTAACATATTCTCCCAGGTTGAAATCTTAATTTCAAAACAATATCATATAAATTTACATAATATTGTTTCATATATCGTGATATTATGTAAATAATATTCAAAATTTTGATAAATCAAATACTTATTACTTGATAACATTAAACATTATGCAATACAATAAACATACATTACAATATACGTAAGAAATATGTAAAATGCATAATATATGTGAATAATATACAATTCAAATTTTTGTTATCTTCTCAAGTATGTTCAATATCTTTTAATTTACTTGTAAAATGCTTAAACTTCTAACGTTTCATTTCATAATTGTATCATTTGGCAATCGAACATTTACAATTTTATTTTAGAGTCATTACTTGGGAAAACTTGTTCTATTTTATCAATTCGGTAGAATCATTGGAAGATTATCTTTTATTAAAAGTTAAAGTACCTATCTTTATATTATCCTTTTCAAACTGCCATTTTGTCCTTTATTGCTAGTTGCTCAAATAATCTTTTTTCCAGAGGTTCCTTATTTGTTGAGTAGCCTTTGATGTTCTATTCCATCTATTAAGATTACTTTATATCAGCCAAATTAAGTTCGTTAATGCTTTTTAATTGTCTGCCTATCAAAAAATGACCTTGACTTAATATTTCAAAGTCATTTAAATCAGAATTTAATGGTGTAAGAGGTATTGAATTTAGCCTTCCGTCACTCTGATTAACTGTCGATAAAAAATTTTTAAATTACATGAATTTTAAAAATCCCTAAATATTCATGAGTTGAATAATATCCCTTGAACTGCTTGCTGAGCCATATTAATAGAAAGCTGCATGCTGTGATGAAAAAATATGTGGTAATTTGCACATGCTAATGACAACTAAGACATCACTGTGACTCTATCACAATAGAGGGTAATAATTAAATAAGATGTTGTATTTGAACGTAGGCTAATAACTGGTCTTCACGTAGGATATTTTTTGTGCATAAAACACAGCAACACAGAGATGCTAGTGTAAAAGCAGTAGTTCAAAGAGAGCTGATAATCTATATTCGGAAATGAAAGCTGAAATATATCATAAATTAAGGATGACAATGATGTCATCTTTGGTCATCAGTGTCCTGTTTTGTTAAGGACAATATAATACTCGTGACATTAATGGACTTTTATATTTTATACCGACAAAAAGCAGATCATTACAACATATTCGATAGTTGTATCAATAAATGAGTAATTCAACTTCATGCCATTTTGTGTGCAGTGTAAATTTCTTCATACTCGACACACAAAATTTCTGATAAAAATATGAGTAATTTTCTGCATAGTGCATTTAAGACTGCAAGAAAATTTCCTTCATAAAAGATTTCCCTGATGATGAAGCTTCGATATCTGACGTACTATAATCACGTAAGTGTAGAAAGTGGACTGAATGCAGGCAGAAAGTGGTTAACTATGTATGTATGTACCTAGATTGATTAAAATTAAAGTTGTTTTATTCAGATATTACAGAGCCAGTCCTTCTTATTACATTTAGATAAACCTTGCTATACACGTTATATACACCATAGAAAAATTCAGCCGTAAAAAATTGTTCCCATTTAGATCACCAAAAAGAATTGCGAAGTCTAAAAAGGGAAGAAATATATATATTTCCAGAATCATTAAGTTTTTCGATTATAGACAGTGTTTAACATAAGTTTCAATGACATCAACTCGTGGCAGAGCATGTTTTAGGACCTCGAGAAGTGAGACTTTCAAAGAAAACGGCCCGAAGATAAAATCAGCAGAAAATCTAAATAATGCAGCCATGTAATCAGAATATGATTACAGTTGGTGCAGAACATTAGGGTGTGAAGTGCGGAAATTTTGATTATTTACTCACAGTTCCTTCTACAGAAATGTGTGCTTTATCTGACTATAAAACTTCCCAATGCCCTGCATCATCAACAATCAATATTACCAAAAATCAATAAATAAAATCAGAGCATGTTTGGTAGTATTGAAGTTGTAAAATTTCTCCCATTTAGATCTTATACAAATACCATTTTAAACTGGATCATAGAATCTTACGTCCAATCGACCCAGAAATCGCCAAATCACATGACACCAATAGAGCACTTGCTTAAGTAGTATAATAATTAAAATCACTTTCAACCATAGCAATACCGATATCTAGACAGTTTCATTTGCAACCACTTTTCGTTCTTTCTGAAAACACATCTATCTCCACTCGATTTAAATTGCATAATCATCATCTTTAAAACATTCATTGGCACGGGCTTTTCACCCAAAGCCTTTAAATGACGATATTCATGCAGTGCAGCTTAGCCATTCTTATCGTTATGATAAAACTGTTTTATCAATAATGATCTATTTCTTCTTTAACGGTATGATTAACGATAGCAAAGTGAAATAAAATGATTTTTTGGCATTAATTACAATTCTTTGTATAGGTCTGATTGATTCACATGACGAATTTTTAAAAACTGCCTTTTAATCGTCAAAATATGAAAAAAATTATTTTATTGTTAAACTCGTTTCCCTGTGATCTACATAATTTTCTCATGTATATATAAGGACATTATGTTGATGTATATGTATCCATATATAAAATTGATATTATCCTTTATGATACTTACCACTTAGATCAATATCACTCAATTGATTCCATACTGGTGTCCAAATGTTTTCTGGAAGCTTAGAAATCTTATTTTCGCTGAGATCAACCATTTTTAAACTAGGCATATTGGTAAAGAATGTCTCAGGAATACTTTCTAGTTCATTGTCTCTGCAATAAAAGATAAGAGTACAAAAAAAGCCTTTTTATTCAATTTCAACAAAAAAATTAAGCAATTAAACATGAAACTTTTTGACGTATATTAATTTTAAAAATTCTTTATTTACACTGCTGGCCACCTAAATTGCAACACGAAGAATGACAACAGATATCACAAAAAAATTTATTTTGTAGATAACATGTTGACCAAGCATCAAATTATTAAATTTATGGACTTCTGTGAAATGCAGTTCCTGCCAAAATCAGTAGCCAGGGTAGTCACCATTATAGGAGATCACCACTGCCACACGCCTCGGCATTGATTCAAAGAGACTCTGGATATATTCTTGAGGTACAGCAGACCAACCAGCTTCCATACGTTGCCAAAGTTGATTGGTGTAACAGCTGGTGATATAATCTGGGTCAATCATTGAATAATCCTAGAAAACATTTTTTCTATCGGCGAAAGATCCGGAGAGAGAGCCTGCTAGGGAAGCAATTCAAACTGGCGATTAACGAAGAACCCTTGGACAATGAGGTAGCACATTATCCTGTTGAAATATGGCTGTGGGCAAACCCTGAAGGTAAGGAAAAACTACTGGCTCCAACACCTCCAAGATGTAGTGCTTGCTGTTTAAAGTACGTGTAATATGTACTAGACAAGTGCGAGAGTGCTTATCCAGTACCGCCCCATACTATAATACCCGGTGCAGGACCACTGTGGCGGTACATAACGCAGCTGTTCAGCATCCTCTATCCAAGGTGTCTCCAGACTAGAATGCGACTATCTTGGTGTTGCAAATAAAGCATGACTAGTTAGTAACGACAATTTCTTTCCATTCTGCCATCCACATCCTTCTTTCATCGCACCATTGGTGTCGGAGACGTCTGTGCTTCTGCGTCAAGGGTAGACGAAGCAATAGTCGTCTTAACAACAAACCACTCTGCCTCGAATGGTACGCTTACATACTGGATGATGCATTACAGACTGAATGTTCGTGATGTTGCTGAGCGATCTGTCACTGCTATGCGCAGAATTTACCGGTCATCACGTGAAGTGGTGCACTGAGGTGGATACGATAATGGTTCTGGTGCTACTATCGGAACACGTTATTTGCGATCGACAGATTAAAGAATTTCGGCAGAATTCTCTAACTAGTTATAAGCCAAATTTTAATAAAGATTGGTCTTATTGTAATTAGATGTAATACTTTTTATTAATAAATCGGTTTTATTATATTAAATTTTTAATAAATTTGAATTTTTTTTTTTTGAAAAAATTTTTAAGTAATTACTTTTTATCGAAAACTATAATTTATACGTGATTGTATTTATGATTTGTGCAAATTTTCAATAAAATTAAGTGCACAGTTATTAAGTATATAAATGGGGGAGGCTGCTGAACACACAGAATTGCCCCTCACTTTAGTTATGTAGGGCCCACTCCAAGAATTTATTTTGACTCTTCTCTTAATATATTTATAAACAGCAAAACAAAAACATATATATTAATTTTAAAAACAAATCATTTCTATAAAAACAGCCACATTTTAAAATTCATGTAAATTTTATATTTAACTTTGAGAATAGTAAAGTAATAGTTTACTCAAATACATGTTAAGTAAAGCAGTAAAAGTGCCTTGTTCAAGTTGTGCCAATATTAACATACGAAAGAGTACTTACGCTAGCTGCAGCCTGTAGAGTTTGGTAGCAGGTTCGGGAAACATGCTTCGTGTAATGGATCCGAATCTATTGTTATTCATATAAACAAATTCTAGCGTGGGAATTTCAGCAAAGATTCTATCTCCAATTAAATCTATTTTGTTATCTGAAAATGTGATGGTGCGTAATGTTGGCGGAGGATTTTTAAACCAATCGTTACCAACATCGCCAAATGAATTGGACTCCAAGTCGACTTCTCTTAATTTACGCAAGTGGCTGAGAGCAGAATTTCTGAAATCCTTTCCATGCGATAAGCTGCCTTTGACCATAAGCACCTAAATAAATGAGTCATTGTCCCATAAAAATAAGATTCAACACTAAGAAATTTTTTCAATTAATTTATTTTTAACATTGATCACAAAACAATTTTTAGCTCGAATTAATAATGATATATTATTTTTGAAAATAAATAAAAATAAATTTTTTAGAGTATCAGTAATTTTCAGGGATCTGACGTTAATGAATTGGCACAGTTCATTAAATCTTCACATTAATTCATATGAATATCATTTCTAACAGTTTTTTGATTATTTTTTACATAACTTCAATCAGTTCATTGTAAATAATAAATAGGAGATTTTACTTTTAATTTTGCAATTAGACATTATTGTAACATGGTAATAATTTGGTAATAGAAACAGGTTTATCGTTTTAAAAATATTTATTAAGAACTGCATCTCTCCTAAAACTAAGCAGCATCAGAAATATCAGAAAATCATCGGTATGTGAATAATTTTTTCATTAAAATTGATGCAATAAGTATAAATAATCAGAATTTATGATTAAATAATAAGTGTGCAAACTTTGCAAATGCCAAAATATTTGCAATATTTTGGCATTTGCAAAAGTCCGCACATTTAACACAACAATAAAAAAGAAAAAGAAGAAAGGCAAAAAATTATTTTATAAACTTAATAAGATTTTTCATTTGATATCTTTGGAAAGAATTATCCATATCACATATTATACATAGTATTATCACCAACTTCAAGGTGAAATAAAAACTTGCTAGTGTAGCCTAGAAAAAACAAAATTACTGTTCACAAACTTCACAGGACAATACAGAGCTTAAAACTACAAGTATAACTGCAAAGAAAACCGAAGATAACTGTACCGAAATACATAACTAAAAAATTATTGATTGTTCGTTTTAGAGATTAAAAGATGTAAACTTGTCAAAATACAACATTGATACTCTTTGAATATATCAATGGAGTGAAAAGTCCCGAATATTAATGAAATGAGAAAACTATATGGAATGCCAGTTCGAACACCACACAATTATCTTCGTATCATTGGCAACTGTCCATCAATGGCATCGTTTAAGTGGTATGCCTAGTGTTACATGAACATGATTTTAATGAAGTCATTGCTTTTTTTTTTAAAATAAGAATCTTCTTGGAGTCATGAAGATTTTCAATGCTGTTTTATATGAAAGATATGATTTTACTATATTAATGCAATGAAAGACCGTTATACTAGTCCTAGGTGCTTATCTTTGGAGATATTGTAATGAATAAAAAGGCTAAAATCTACACATTTTGCTCTTTAACTTTGTAAGAAACCATAAAGTAATATTCTTAACTATAAGTATCTATAGAAGGATAGAATTCAACTTTGTATGAAGGTGGTAACTTGTAAATAATTCCTCATAATACTTCCAAAGAGATGTCATTGATGAAGATGCTTGATAATGAAAGATAACATTATCCAACATGGGAATTCTCTATACTACGACCAGAGGAAAAAAAAATTAAAATCAAGAAGAGTGAGAGACGATTATGCAGAGAAGTGAAATATTTATGTGAGTAACATAATTATTATTTTTTTTTTCGAAAAAATATAAAAATAAAATAATAATTCAATTTTTAATGATTAAACAGTATTTAACATGAATGATTCTTGAAATTAATAAAAATTATGAGTAACATAATTGCAAAATACATTGGAATTATGAAGAATATAATTATCTTTTACGTAACATACACAGCATAAGTTATGTTAAAAATACCTCCAATGAGTCCTCCAATCCCTGCAAAGGCCTTCCTCCACCACCAGTAAGGCTATCCAACTCACACCAAGCAATTGTCAAAACTTTAATATTGTGACCTTCGAAAAAGTTTGACGGTATTGTACCTAAATTAACTTCATATAATTCAAGTTCTATGGTACCTTCGTCTTTAAGATTATTCAGTGCCTTTTTTATCTGATCCAGAGTTGTATCTCTTTTATCACAGAATAGCGTAACATCAGTATCATCTTCACCGATAAATATGTCGCAAGGACTTTCTTCTTCCTCAAGAGGATGGGCGGTTGAATACTGAATGCAAATCACTGCAGTTAGCACCAGGAAAAAGGCAACGGAATTCATATTCATTTTCTAAATAAAACCATAAAGATACACGTTTAGTACGATAGAGATATAGGAACTACTTTGATATACCCCCCCCCAAATCGGAAATTTGGCGACTTTTTTTCCCTCACCAACCATAATACCTGTTTTTGGCGCCTTTTTTTCACTTGCCAAGATGGATTCTCGCTAAATACAAATAATTAATAGATAATAAACTTTTAAAAAAAAACTCAGTAAATGGAACAAAATACAAGAAAATACTAAATTTGGCAACAGCAAATACCTAAAAGCTGAAAAAACCTAAATTGATAACACCAAAATAAGAAACAGCAACCCTAAAAAGTCCGTAGGGAGTGCCACATTTGGCGCTTAATTTTTTTTTTTTGGGGGGGGGGGTATATCAAAGTTGTTCCGAGATATAATTATAACAAGATATTCATCACGTTCAAATAAATATTTGTTTGTTTTATTCTGAATAAACATATAAGATATTTTTACATCATTTATCAAAACCTCTTTCTATACATATTCAGAATTTAAAAATTATTAAAGAATAGTATGTATACTTATTTTAATATTCTTTAATTAATAAAAATAAGCTCTAAAAATATTGCTTTAATAATTAGAAATTAGAACTTATTATTTGTTTACCCGAGATTTCATAAAATATTTTTATAAATAATAAAATATAATTATTCACAAATGTTGGCTTAAGCAGTTTCTTTTCACAAATAAAAGTTTAATTTGAGTAACATTGCAAAACGAATATTTAACATGTAAAGTACATATGCTTTTGAAAAATTCAACAAATAAATTCACATGTATATTAAAAAGATGAAAAATTTATTAAATGGATTAAAATATTCAAACACTCATGTATATTAAACTTCATTTGTATATTAAAAAGATAAAAAAAAATTCATTGAATAAAAAGATTAAAATATTTAAACACTCATTAAATTGTATCCATAAATATTTTATATTAATAAAACAAAAATTATATTCAACAATTAATGAGAAATTTAGGCTGAAATAAAAACGATTATGGGGAAGATAAACTTAATACAAACAAAAAATCTTAGAGATCTAGATCCCTGTAAAAAATACTTTTATCGGGTAAATAAATAACAACCACGATTTTAAAGTTTCATCTTTTTTATTTTTTTATTTACAAAAGGTTTTTTGATTTACATTGCGTTTTCAGTTTTGACTTACTTAAATACTCATCTTTTAAAAAACGAACAATTTTATACCCACATAAGCAAAAGAAACAAAATTATTGTTATAGTAAAAAAGAGATAAAAATGTTTGCATTTTTTTTATAATCTATTTCTTGATATAAAAACTTATATCATAGAAATATTTGCATACAAAATTTAACTTATCCTAATACAACTAAATATAACTAAATTTTATAACATTTAAATCTACAGTTAACAAAAAAGACAATTATGATTTTAATGAGGAAATTCCCTTGAGTTCATCGGTAAAAAGCAAAAGAAATAAAATTTCAGGAAAAATAGCATTAGTAGCTGAACATTACAGTTTTATTTTAATAATTTCCAGATTTTCTAGCATAAAACAATATTTTTTCTGAATAAGAAGTACAATCAAAAAATTTTTCCTCCACAAAACTCATTAAGTTTTTATACAAAGAGAAAAAATAAAAATAACTTTTTAGAAAGAATGGTCAATAAATTTATAACATTTATGACAGTTTGAATTAAAATGGAAGTAACACCATTTTTAAATTAATTTGGTTTACAATGAAAAAGTTACTTAATTAAGAAAAAGAGTTAAAATTTAATTTCATGGATTCAGAAATTTCAAATACCAGGTAACCAGAAAATATATGTCTCTTTTAGATAAGGCATATTGCAAATGCGGCTATGAAAGTTACTTTCTGTATTTTCAGACAGATGATATAAGACTTGCTCGTGAGGAATATTTATAGATTTCTGTTCAGTTCGTCAATCTGAAAAGAAGTTTAGTAATAGCACTAAATAAGAACGTTATTAGAGCATGTTTGCTATATGAGTGCTAACTGGATACAAACTGCTGAGGCATGCCAAAAATTATGCATGTCGTAAGGAGTAACGAACTAATTAAATTTACGCACAAAGGTAGAATTGCAAGTTCCGTTCCGGTGTATGAAGATGCACCACGTTTGAATACACCAACAGCCTTAAATGGGAATGATTTGAAAAGTGCAATCGAAGAGGATACTTCTCAAAAATGCCAAGAACTTGCAATTAAGTTCAGCGCATCTGATGAAACATTCGTGCTCACTTGCACAAACTTTGAATGGCGTGAAAGCTAAATAAATGGCTCCCTCATGAACTTACTGAATGCAACAAACTTTAAATGTTATCCATCTGCTTATCACTTTAGTTACGCCAGAAAACGAAACGTTCCTGGATTATCTGCTGACATGAGAGGAAAAATGTATCCAGTACACCAGCCCAAGCGTTCACATTATTTGTTATCACAGACAAAATCTATTCACGGTACTGCAAACGCTTTCTGAATGAAGTCCGCTTTGACATACTAATACTTATTTTAAGTCACAAAGAGACAAAATTTTTCTGGTTACCTAATATTTGGGTGAATAAATCTTCCACGAATATCTCAAATTCCTAAGGGCGGATATTTATGTCCTCATTTCAAATTATCGTCATTTCTAAGGAATAATTCCAACCAAACAATACATACGATAACTGATAACTTTAAGAGGATACTCAACAATTTACACAATCCTTTGAAATAAATTAAATACCTCCGTAATTACCTCATGAATAAAGGTACGCAGTTTTTGGAATTTACAACATTGATGGGGTTGAAATTTTAAAATAAAATTGGTTGAAAAAATAATTTTAAATTCACTAGAAATAAAATTAAATAGTTAATTTATTATCTTAAAGACATCATTTTCCTTTCAATTTTATTTTAAAATATTTAAGAAGTAGGGAACCACTTATAAGATTAAAGTAATGCATAGTTTCTATAACTACAGAAGGGCCACATAAGCATTGAAGTTCTTATAAGAATTCTGAAAACACATATTTTCACTTCAAAAATAATGTAATTTAGAATTTACATCATAATTTATAAACTACTCTAACTTTTTCATTTAACTCATTATTTTTTAAATTAGTTTTGGCAACCATATCTTTACCCCAATTTAATAAATAAGTTTCAATATTTTGGTACTGATATTTTTTTAATGTATTGTTTAGCTCCCTTTTCCTACTAAGAATTTGTTACTGCTTTGATTAATTATGTTCTTTAATTTTTGATATAAATAGTTTTGTGAGGATTTCTCTTAATGCAGACATTCTTCGGGGGAATTACACGAAAAGCTTTAGACATTAGTCTTTCATGTTTGCTGAAAAGAGTGTTTAATTCGCGTAGTTGACCATCTCCCTACTGACAAAGACGTGGTAAATATGTCTTTTTTTATTTGTATTGAACAGTTTTACCTTATTGTTATCAGTGATTTTTATTGTCTATATATATATATATACATATATACATATATATATATATATATATA
>JAPDSC010149738.1:81192-111979 GCA_026290005.1 Latrodectus geometricus
TATATAATAAATTTTCTGCAGAGTGACAAAATACATATATGTCTATAAGTTAAGTATAATGTCTTGCTTAAGGTTAAATTTTTAGCATTTCAAATTCCATCTCTCTCTTTGTGTTAAAAAGCTTTTATAAAAAAAACTACCTTATATTCGTATCAACAAAAATTATTTTGGTTTATCATAGAGAATGACCCTATATTTTCATAACAGCAAGTCGATTCAATTCCCTTTCAGTTGCAGCAGACGTTGGAAATTTCTTGGTTCACACATTTTCTTCATTTTCTCATTTATTTACCAAATACTATAATTATAATAAATAATCTAATCTGAATAATTAAAATTAGTGATAAAGTTATTTTTACATATGTTAAAATATTCAACTAAATAAGTAAATAATATCCCTCAACATTTTGAGATAAATTGCTCATAAATTACAACATAATGTCAAATTTTAGGGGAAACGATACTTGTTGAGGTCATTTTGTAAATCTCTGACAATGTGTTTTGTTCTGGAAAAAAACTTTTTCCATTTTTGAGACTTGTAATAGTAATGGTTTCTTTTGGAAAAGGAATTCCTTCTCAATAAATGAATTTATTGGAATTACACAAGATTAAACTGTGCTCCAACTCAGAATTGCCAAATGGTGCTGAAACCAAAAAAGATTCTAGTGAAAATATATCCACGACAATAATCAAATAGATTGTAAAAGCCTTCCTTCCTTTCACAATTAAGAGATTTTAGATTATTCTAATGTTAAAACTTACCGTTCATCGGAACCGGGAGTTTCAAAATTTTTATTTAAAATTTTCTTGTATAAATGTGTTTGACGATATTTGTTAGAGAAATCGTCCTTTAATAAAATCCCAGTAATAGAAAAGTACAAGAAAGGTAAAATTTAAAATTTATGAATATGAAATATGTAAAAGGGAGGGAATAAGCACGTTAAATTAATTGTATGAAAAATAATCGAATAAATTCTCAATTAAATTCAAAGTATATAATATAGTTCTAAATTAGCTGATCATAACTTGTTTCACCAGTACATTGAAACCAAGTGCAAACCTGAAAATTAATATTATTGAATTCGATAAAAATATTGTCAATATAAATATAACAAAATATTATTAATTTTAGCTACATTCTAAAATATATGCATTGAAATACTACCAAAAATTACAAACTACAAAATGATGATTTGATCATTTTAACATCCATTTAGGAAAATTGTACAATTGACAAATTTAATTTTTAAATCAATAAAATTTATTTTTCTAATTCAAAAAATTATATTATTTGAAATTTTTAATTTTCAATCAGAGAAATTCGAAATATAAAGAGAAAAAATCTTATATTTTCCATTCAAAACAATAATTTCACTATCTGAAATCATAAACGTATCCGTGTTAAAGAAATATCATCTCATTGATAGTATTTCTATTATTCAATAAAGGAAAAAGTAACATCACCTACAGGTTCCGTCTTTTTATTGAATAGATAAAACTAATTTAAAAAATATTTCCCTGCTCAGGAAATATTTTTCTGAGCAGGAGGATATTTTTAATTCAAATAAATTTGATTATAATGCTTAAGTTTCTTAAATCTTAAAAATTAGAAATAACAATAATTTACATCGAAATTTTAAAACGTATTACATGACTTAAACAACTATGATATTTCAGATACAGAAGTCAATTACAAAATATTTTAATTTAATTATTTTAAGAAGAAATTTACAAAATATTTTAATTTATGCAATTATGTAATTTATGTAATTGGCGTTAATATTGTAAGTTATGAAAATTATGACTTAAAATATTTAATACGATGATAATCACAAACATAAAACACAAATGTATAATACAGTTATATTTTAGCTTTTATAATCCTTTTAAGAATAAAAAATTGGAAAAGAATAAAATTTAATTTAATAGGATTTAGTACAATGATTCTAAAATTCAGAATTTGAAATTATATCAACAAAAACTGTGAAATAATTATTCTAAATGATTTTTCTATAGCTTGTTTTTACATAAAACCAATTTTTTTTTTAAATAAAAGCATTAGATATTTTAAAATTAAAAAATTAAATATTAATCAGAAATTTAAAGATTTTTTAATTGTTAATTATATAAGATCATTTAAATAATGTAAAAATAAAATAATCAAAACAAATAAAACGATCAAACAAAATACATAAAAATATTAAATTGTTCATTTTAGTTCTTATAAGTTTTTTAAGAATAAAAATTGCAAAAGAACAAAGTATAATATGATAACAATCAGAACAATAATTCAGGAATTAAGAATTCGAAATCATGTCAACAAAAAAATGTGGAATTATTTTATTCTAAATGAGTGTTCTATAACTAGTTTTTATAGAGACGAAGCTATTTTTTTAAATTAAAAATAAAAGATATTAGTTAAATTCGAAGTTGAAATATTTTTGATTTGTTAGTTTTATAAGATAATTTAAATAATGAAAAAATAAAGCAATCAAAACAAATTATAATCATCGTAATTTATTTGTAATTGCCAACATAAATCATTAGTTAATGCACAATAAAATAATTGTAAAAAATAAATTGCTAATACTTTCAAAGGAAATTTTTTTATTTGAAATTCCTTTTTATTTATCTCGAAATGTAACACTGGAAAAATAATCTGAATAAAAGAATACAATATGAAAATGTTTAAAAAAAAGTTAGAATGAATATAAGAAAAAAAAAATCAATTATGATATTTATTTACAAGGCAAATTAGACTAAATGTACATTAATCATAATTAACCAGAAACAATATTTTTCAGTTATTTTGTACAAGTAATAAATGATTTTACCAGAAACGGGAAAGAATTTATTTCAATTTAAATAATTCTTTTCAATGTTAATTTTATTTTTATGTTATCAAATATAAAAACAGTTCTTAAGCATTGAAAATAATAACAATTATTTATATTTTAAAGTTACCTAATAAAAACAAATAGAAATATTATTTTTTCCTTCACGACACAAGCTATCATATCACTTCCGAAAACAAAATAACACTTGAGTTTTAATCTTTAAAATATGTTTCCTTTTAATATTGACAAAAAAAAGATTAAACACTGCTCTTTGTATAAGATACTGCCATCTATTGTTTAGAGTCTAAATATGCGACAATATAGAAATTTTGCTTAAATATTATTTCAAATGCCCATCAAAAGTAAAAGTAATTAATGATTCTTAATTTCTTCTATTATTTTTCTCTTTATTAAAATGATGTAATTAAGAATTAAAAACATTTGTGTAACAAATTAGTACCTAATTGAATATCTAATTCTATGCTGCTATTTTCATATACAAAACATAATATTAGAGTAAATATTAATATAATATAGAGTAAGGTTTCGAAATCTGCTGTCTTCTAACGTTTTAAACAATTTCTGTTCAGCATCTCAATGTTAATAAACCAATAATATTATGTACATAAATGTATTATATATAATATTATGTATTTCTATTATGTCTTTGATTTCCAAAATAAATGCATATAAAATATACACACATTTATTTTGGAAATCAAAGACATAGAAATGTTTATTACAATGTTTTTTTAATAATTATAAATTTAAGACTTGTTATAAAATTTTTTTTATTATAAATGGAAGAGCAATTTTTACATTTTTAAAAATAAAATATTATAAACTGCTTGACCTAGAATAGATAATAGAAATCAAGTTAATTATTATAGCTAAGCAATTGAAGAAAAAACTTTTGGCGATTCATTGAGAGATTAAGAAAAATTATCATGTAAATTTTAATGAAATAAATTAAAATTTAAATGGAATTTTGAAAAATTTTTAAAAATTAATTGAAAGGAATAAATGTAAATTTTAATGGAATAAAACAAAATTTACATCATATTTTCCTGTAAATTTTAATGGAATACATTTACAGGAAAATATGATGCTTTATAAATTTCTTTTCATTAGTAAAGTTTCAACAAAAAAAATTTTTTTGAAGTCATACCACCGCTGATTGTAGAAAGACGAATCAAATAAAACGATAATCTCTTCAGCAACGAAGAAGCAAAGTGCACAGTATGTAATTAGATTTATTCTGGTCAGAGAGTGAATAATTCAAATATTTTGCAATGGACATTTTTTGCTCCCTCAGCAGTTTCACATTCTCATGATTTCTGAGATATGAGCTGATCAAAGTTCATATGTAGAATAAGCGGAAATTTAATATACTGTGTATAGAAAAATTCTTCCGGTTATACTTATCATTAGGATAACAATTTATTAACGAATTATTTGTGAAGTCCTTTAGATAAAATAATAATTTATTGACAGTGTTTTTATGTCTATCTACCTTCTCATTCATAGAATGGATCATTTTATAATAACGAAACTAATAATTTTATAGTAAATTTCTAAATCAAATAAATCTTTCTTGAGAGAATAAATTAATTTTTCCAAAATATTTAAAAAAGTGCTATTCATTTTAGAACTACAAAACATTGCGCAGATATTTAAAGTTTCATAACTTAACCAAAACTTTTTTCTCTAATAATTAATAAATTCATATCAAATATTAAAAAAAACAAATTAATGATATTTATTTTAAAATATAATTAATACTTATTAATGAAAAAATCCGTGCAAAAATAACTGTTTCTTGCCTATATGCACAATTATTTAAATACATGGGCAAATATTTATAAGCAAAAACCATCAAAGTTCAAATTCTCTTAATAACAAACAATAATTCTGATATTAATAATGCTTTTTAAGATTAAATTAAATAATAAATTGTACGTATTATAATTAAAATTGTATATAAATATATTCTTATTAAATGCTTACGATAAAATTACTGTTTTTGCAATTTAATCATTGTTAAAAGGAATACATTTTTTGTGTTCACAAGTTACTGAATTAAACTATTACGTTATGATGAACCATAATTACATACTCATTGATATTATTTCTATAATAGTGAATAAATTAGGAATAGTATTTTGTAATTAACGTTGACTTGTTTGCATTAGCCTCAAAAATGTTGAATTAGTAAAATAGAATAAAAATGAA
This sequence comes from Latrodectus geometricus, assembly GCA_026290005.1. Classification (NCBI taxonomy): domain Eukaryota; kingdom Metazoa; phylum Arthropoda; class Arachnida; order Araneae; family Theridiidae; genus Latrodectus; species Latrodectus geometricus. The sequence goes on from JAPDSC010149738.1 coordinate 86,262, forward strand.
AAGCTCATATAATAATAATAATAATAATAATAAATAAATAAAAATGTACACATGAAGGTAATCAAATTTTTACTAGACTTGCAATCAGATGTATCATGAAGAGGTAATTCAGTTGCATGATTATGTGTCACCACATTTATCTTACCTTTAAGTAATTACTTTTTTGGGGACGTAGGTTTTTTGAATATTGCGTTTTCTGGTATAAAATGTGCGGAATTAATATTCAAATATACAGTTATTTTCATGGTATTTTAAGTCTGTGACATTTGTTAGTTCTAAATGTTGATAGTCACCTGTTTCTTCATTAGAAATTAACTGGGTTGTAAGTCATAAAGTGAATTTCAAATTAAATATATATTCACAATCTATATGGGATTCGAGCCAATGTACCGTTGAACTGAAAAGCAAAGTATTCCGCAGAATTTTCAAATATCGTCTCATTAAGTGATGCTTCAATTATGAGCTTATATAATAATCATGATATAATAATGACTCAAATAATAATGACATTTTTTATCTAAATAAACTATTTCACTTGGCTTTTACAACAAACCATTTACTAGGAGAGATAACTTACAGACAACAGAAAACAGCTCTGCTTCAGTAGATTTGAATTGTTTCCATTATCAACAAATCAATTGATATTTTCTAGAAGATTGTTTTTGGACATTCACTGTTTATCAAAGCTGTCGATATTGAGTTTTCCCTAAGACCATATAAAATCAAAAAACAATTCTAGAACTAAGAGTATTTCACATGAGTACTTAACAGCCCTTATTTTAACTTTTCTATAACTAATTATTTTAAATTATGAATTCAATATGATGTCATTAACTTTACATTTTTTCTTAAAAACAATTGATTTGAATAAATAATTTTAAATTGAGCATTTTAACCTTGCATTTGATTATTGAAGAAAGGGGGGCCACACTTTTATTTAACAACCAAGATGAGATTTTTAAAGAAAAAGAACTTTAGTTTGAAAGGGTAATTTCAATTAAACATATCAAACTTAGTTTAAAAAAATTTTCTTTTTACGATAGATTTTCAAAGAATAACAATTTGCTCACATTTTATTGGCTTAATTACTATTTTTGAGCGAAGCATTTCAATTGAGAATCATTTCGATTCAAGATAAAGTCATAGTTCATTTTGAAACATGATTTTTTTTTATAATTTTAATCACTAAAATTATCTTTACTTTAAAAGTTAAAGTCACACATTAAACCAATAAAATTCTGTTGCGTAACTACTATATTTAATATTATTGATTTTCAAAAAAATCTTAACTTAGAGTTTAAGCTTATTATCTAGATCAATTTACATCATTTTATTTTAGTTATACCTGTGACCATTATTTTTTATAGAAGTGCCAAAAAAAATGATATTTTATACCAATGCTAAAAAAAATTAATATTTTCAACCTGTTTTTAAATATGAAACTGGACATTTCGAATGTTTGCGCTCATATGTTGACAATGCACATATATTTTTAATATAGCTTTTCAGGAGGTAGTAAAATCAATAGATTTAGGCCAACCATGTTTGTAAATGATGGCCGCATTGATATTATGTAACTGAACTCATTTAATCAGGAGTTAGTCACAGCCTCAACAAATGCAGATATTTAGTGAGGTTTATTGACAAATCTTGCGATGATTGATCAATTTGTCGAATTTCTGTCGCTTTTTGCACATATTGGTACGTTCGATTAAGAATTAATATTTCCATTGGATTTTTTGAATCACAACAAAATCCTTAAATAATGCACTTACGAAACTTTCTGTAGCTATCTAAGTGAATTCATGCTGCGTGTATTAAGTGAGACGAACATAGATTTCTAATAGATACTTAAATAAAATTATTTTTAAATTATGTTTGGTTATAAGAGTTAAATTTCCAAATCTTTAAAAATAATGTAGTGGAAATTTAAGAATTCTATAGTATTGTTTTAAAGGAAAATTTAAAGCTTAAAAAGCTAACTGTTAAAAACTTTGTTCAAAAGACGAAAATTTTCTCTAAGATGAAAAAGTGCTATTATTAGTTTATGAAAACTACATAAACATGTTTTCAAAAATTAAGCATAATTTCGTAAAAATTTTATTATAGTATGATAAACTAATATTTTCCTCAATGCTCGACTGCTAGTTTTTTAAAATATATATCATGAATACATTTTTTTTTAATTAATGTAACAAATGAAGTATGATACGTAAATTAAAAAGTTTCTGACTGATAACCGCATAAACAAACTATTTGGCTTACAACTTTAATAAAAAATATAATATTAAAACTAAATAAATTTAAAATATAATAATAAAATATTTTAATGGATCAAAAACTAATCAAATTGGTTTCTAATCCAAATAATTCGTAGAACAAAATATAATTTTTTCTTACTATCATAAATTACTTTAGTTAAAAGAAAATAGTTTTTTTTAAAGTCTCAAAACTTTATATGCAATATCAAAAAAAAAAAAAAAATTTGTGAAATATAATTTTTTTTTAATTTGAAGATCTTTAAACTCAGTTAGGAAAAATTGTTACAATGTTTATCATTGAAACACTTAATCTATACTTTGTAACTTTTCAATCTTTCTTTATTTGAAAATACCATTCAAAAATTACTTACTTGCTGGATAGAGTGATAGCGTTACAAGAAAGAGTATCAGTGAATTGTTTCTATTTTCTATGAAATCGTTGGGAATGTTACACCTGATGCAAACATTAGCAGGTGATTATAAGATAGGGACACGTTTCACACAAATTATTTTTCAGATACACTGTCTTTGGTATTAATTATTTATAGAAAGCAAAACACACTTGAGAAAAAATAAAATATATGTATTTGTGAATACTTTTTTTTTTCTCATATAATAGTTTCATCATCAGAATTTATTACATAAGAAAATTAATTATGTAATAACTTCATACTTACACAATACATAAATTAGCTACATTAATTTATACACATACATTAAATTTATGCACATACACATTAATTTATACACATTAGCTATATTAACATTATAATGCTTTTAATTTAATAAAATTATAAATAGCATGCAGTTTCTGGCAGACATTTTTCTCTAACAATATACTTAAAACACTTTTTTTCCATTTTGAAATACTTTAATTTCAAGGATTCTTTAAACGTATAAAAATGAATAATAAGATCAAAACGATTTTAAATAACACTATTTCAGGGTCTGTTCATAATTACTTCCAATTTAAATCATTTAAGGATTATTGAAATTTTAAAAATTATTGTTCAAATTATTAGTTACATAACTGCAGTATAATTATAAGCGGCATTGTAATCATTTGCTAATAGTTTCAAGTTATAGTGCTAAGTAATTCAGTATTTAAAATTACATAAATTATTAAAACATTTGACTACAATAATATTACAAGCCAAGAAAAAAGTTGATATTATTCCCAGTAGACCTCAATACGAGGATTGCAAATTAATAATGACAGCATAAGATAAAATCAATTTTTCCCAATTAAAAGAGAAATTTTGTTGTATGCCTTGAATATATAGGTATAGGACAAAATAATAGGAATCCTCATTTACAAACACAGTCGTCCTTCAAGCGTCCAAGAAACGGCTATCTCAAGTCACTACAGTATGTCACCTAGCGGTGAAATGGAAGGTATCTCTCAAGCATTTGATAGTGACATATAATAATGTAAAAGTTGCATTAGAAAATTCTGCTTCTAGCAAAATGAGATTATGTCTGACCCTTCCGACGTCAAAAGAGGCCTAATAATTGGAACATAATAACGCTAGAGGTTCTATGTCCAGAACAGCGAACTTTGTGGTGTCTTGGGGACCTCTGTGTCAAGGGTTATGACAGCCTACACAAACCTGGATAAGGTGTCTTGTGCAAAGCACAACAGTAAGCGAAGGTCAGAGTTGAAGGACAATGATAAATGAGTGTTGAAGAGGATAGTTATTTGAAATCGCAAGACTACATTGACACAAAGTCCGAGCTGTATACCCACCTTCAAAATCTCATATTTATGAAAACTATTCAACGAGGATTTCATGTTATGAAAATTTATGGCAAAGTAGCTATTGAAAAACCATTAGCTCCGGAGCATAATGCTATGAAGTGATTACAGTGGAATGGAGACCATCTTAACTGAACATAACTACAGTGGGAACAAGTCATCTGTTCTGATAGATTATCATTTACATTCTCCCAAACCACGGGGCTTGTGTTTGTCTGGCGAACAACGACAAAAGCATTTAATTTTGACTACCTGGTTTCAATCGTGAAACATGGAGGGGATCCTGTGAGTGTGTGGGGAGCAATATCTTTCTGTGTATTAGGACCTCTCGTCGTTTAGAGGAAGAGAATCACAGGAGACCATTATCGAATCATTCTCGCAGATCATCTTCATCATGTGTTTCAGAATCTTTCGAGGGCAACACCCCTTTTCATATGTCCCTCGGTATTCAAACACAATTTCATGAGCACGATGATGAGGTGGAGTATCTAACCTGGTGTCCTCAACCCCCTGGTCTCTTTGAGCCTTTATGGGATTTTTTTAGAAAACTAAGTCCGTGCTCGGTATCCTTCTATATGCACACAACCTGAATTCAAGATGGCCATGCATAAGGAATGCGTGCAAATCCAGATGAACTTTGTTTGTCAAAGCTTTTATTTGTCAACCCCACATCAAATGCAAGCTATCATTTAAGCCCAAGATGGACCGACCCTTTACTAACTAAATATTTTTACTTTGTCACAGATGTTCCTATTACTTTGTCCTAAATCTGTATGTTCAAATATTTTTTGAGTACCTTTAATGGCTTCCCGATTTTAATATTATAAAAGCAAGAACGTTATTACAGTTTTTGAATGATCAATATGCACATAAGCTGACATTGAACAATACTTTCCGGAAAAGAAAACTCTATTCCCATTTATGTATATGTGAAATAAAGTTAATGAAGCAATATTGTCCCTTATTACGCATATTGTAAAGATATTGATAAGCATTAACAGATAAGCATTTGCAAAATCATAAGCCAATAAAATATAAAAATATATAAAAGCTTATTTTGTTTTGCAGAATAACATTCATAATGATTCTACATTATTCTTTAACACTTTACTTCAAAATAAAGTTGCTATAATGTTTATTAATGGGTTTTCAGAGAAAACTTAACGCCATAAATTGAAAATATCTTCAGTTGATAAACATTTTCTTGTTTTCCTATTATTATACAGTTAATCATATTGTAACTAAATGTAAACTAACGATTTCTCGAATTTTAATAAAGTAGCAATTAGAAAAGACGGAAATCTGTAAGTTCTTGAAATGAATCGCAGAAAAATGCGGATTTATAAAGTTTACTATCAAATAAATCCTGATATTCATGTTTAAAAATAAAAACTACAGAAAAGAAGAGTGTTTCAATAATTTAGATCAATAAATGTTGAAATACTTTTTAATCATACAGGTAGGATCAACAAATGATTACTCATTCAATTTATTTTCCATACGGCCAAAAAATAATATATAATAGACCCGTCTCAAGCACATTATTGATTCTCCTGCAAACAACAAAATTTATAGTATAAACTATCAAGAGAACACATTTCTCCATTAAAAATATAAATACTCCTCGAATATTATTTAACAATATTTTACTTTAATAGTAGAGATGTTCAAAAAGTGGGAATACAGTTTCATCCAGATTATATAGAAGTTTTGACAAATATTGTATTTTTATGTTGGAACTATTTATCATTTTTTTAGTACAGAAAGCCATCTTAAAGAAACTAATTAGCTACCTAGTATCATCATCAAACAGATAGGAACATTTTATGCACAAGTTGTCAGTTCTCAAAAACACTTTCTAGTTTAAAAAAATGTAATTGCTTAATGTTTTACCTAAATATTTTCAAAGGAAATAAATTATGAGAAATAATATAATGGAAATTTATTTCTCGCCATTTAATGTTTTAGGCATTTATTCGAAAACATCATTCATAAGGTTCTTACACTCTGATTTTCTAGTGAAATTGACATATTTTATTACTTACCGATTTTATTCAATATTATTTTTTGTACAGTCAATAGAAAATATCTCTTTATATAGATATTTTCTATATAAAATATTTTTTATTATATACATATTTAATATGATATTAAGCGGGAAAATATTTATGATTTTAATAATGTACATTAATTGGACCATCATAATTTTCACATGTTATTTGATCTCCGTCATGTGATACATATTAAAGAACAATTTACCTATACTACTTGCCAAACAATGAATTTAATGAACAAAGACAATATCATTTATTTTTGATCAAACTTTATTTGGTTTTCTGAAAGGTAAATCAATTAAAATGAAGTATTGAATACAAGTGTGCATCATACGAATATGCAAATATGGAAAATAAGAATGTATTCATATTTTATACTGTAAAGTTGATTCTGAAGAATCAGAGGAAGGGGATAGTTATTTTGTTTGCGTTTAATAATTTCAAAAGCTTATTCATTTTTATAGGCTCTGTCAATATGCCATGCACAAAAAGGACGTTTTGGGGTAAGCCCATTTCAGACTACCAAGCATTAAAAAATATTCTGCCATATTAGACATAAAAGCTTGTGGTCGCATTACTTTTTCTTTAATATACAAAAAAAATTATTAGCACTGATTGATCACATAGATTAGAAATTAAAAAAGCGCATTGAAATCTTTGGCGCAAATCATAAGTAATGTAATAAGTTCAAATACATATCCATTTACCCCATGTGTACCATCAATACATATACCATCAGAGCTAAATTTTTTCAGCATCTCTCTTTGTGCTTCCGTCATAAGTATAAGAGCAAAATCATTTTCTTTTAGAAATGAATATTATGTGCAAGTATCTGCATGGGTTCTATAAAACAAAATGCATATATTTTCTTGATTTTTAATTTCACGTACTTACATATTTAAACTGTCTCTATCAATTTCATCTTTCACAAACTTTTAGAAGACAGATTGAAAGATTTTTCAATATTATACAGATTTTTTAATTAAATAAATGAACCCTCTCAAAAGTCCAGCATCAGATATAGAATTGCTTATTTCATTTAAATTATTAACCAGATGAATTTCGCTGCTATTTTTTTATTATAATTTTTCTTTCATCTGCAATTAAAATAAGTGACCTCAATCATTCTTGGGCCCTATATGTACTTTCTGATACGACACAATACATTTACAATATGTATGTTTGGCTACATTTATTGCAGCTGAGCAGAATGCATTTAATTTGTTGTTGCCAAGGAATTTCAAATGACGGAAACCTTTACTCTCAAAAGTAAAATTTCTTGTAAAATTTCAATTAAAATTTTTTGAAAGGTGATATCTGAAATAATAATATTTTATATCATTGGTGTGCTTGTGATCAGAAAAATTTAATTCTGACTTTGCTTTATTTTCAATTTCTGCCTTCCATGTCAAAAACATTATTAAATAAATTAAATTCTAGCTCAGTAAGATCTATATCAATATCATGAATATTTTTGAAATTAAACATTATTTCTCGCTTTCAAAATTACCATGTGACATAGGGTACATTCATAATTACCTGTTTGAAAGATTTTAAAATTATGACTTTTATTCTGGACATATTAAGATTCTTTAGGTCACTAAATTTGAGATAGCAGTCCCCACATTAATGTCTTGATATCAGATCATCTTTTAAAGACTCATTCAAAGCAATTTTATTAGAATGTAATTTATTTGCATTGAGTTTCAAATTGTATTTATTTGTAAACATTTTTAAGCAATTCAGTTTTTCTTAACGGTTTCTACTCTGAACATCAATCAAATCTTTTGCACACTTAACAACATTATTAGAACTTCTTTCCTGATACACAATAGAAATGGAATTTTTCAAATACGAAATAAGTGTAACGTCGAATATTGCAACCTGTAATCAGTACTTTTTTCCAAATATTCGCTACTTCCTGTTACAAACTTAGTGCGAGTATGGGTATGTTTCAAGTATAGAAGAGTCAATGATTGAGCAAGTACGTGTTTGTTACAAAAAACATCAGTGTTACTTTAGAACAAACACATACTCGCTGATTACTTCGTAACAAGCCTAAACTGATTATTTTGTAACAAGCACGTACATACTGTAAAAGAAACTGTTTCTAGTACAGAAGACCCAATAACAGAGCGAATGCAGCAATAAAAAGTAACAATATCATTGATACAGACAGATGAATTAATTAGAGGATATAGTATTATTTATAATCGCTTCTAACGGAAGAGAGGGTGGGTAGGAGAAGGAAAATCACAGTTGGTTTAACTGGAAAATAGAAGAGTGATTGTTTAGAAGTGAAAAATCACTTTGAATTAGAACTGAGGGAAAGTAATAAATTTCTATTGCGAAATAAAAAGTAAATGATGCTCTTGAATAAAATAAGCATCTTCATTCGTTTCATTTAGATTAATAAAATAAATGATTTGGGAAAATCAATAAACCTGACATATTTATTCAGTTTTTATTTTTATTTTTCAAATATATCACATTTTTTTAAATGTAAAAAATGTCTGATATTTTTATTATGCATTTAATAATTTTTTATAACTTTTATTTTTGTTATTATTTTAAGATTTTAGTTTTACTTTATTTTTCATTAAATTTTTAAAATTTTACTTTTTTTTTGTCTCTCAAATTACACTATTAACTTGAACAAAAAAGAAAAATAAATAAATGGATTTTCAACACTATATTTCAGATTCAAAGATAATTTTACAATACTTTTTAAAGTAATTAATAAATATTTTCTTACATTAAAAATTTTATCTTCAATTTTTTTAATTTCAAAAATGTTTCTTGCCATTAAAAATTAGGCTGTTATATTACTACATAAATTGCTATTCTGAGAATATATAAATGAAAATTGTTCACGTAAATAATCAACTTTATGATATCTTGTAAAACATTTACAACTAGGAAAATAAATTGTGATATTTTTCATTTAACATCATTTTTTTTTTCCTCCTACGAAATATCAATTTATTATAATTATTCTATGCGAAATAAAACTGCATAGTATATGAATTTTTTTGTTACTTTTGTTTAACATCTTGCTAATTTTGTTTATTATGATTTCATGTAAATATGAGTATTTTTGAAATTCATCCATTGTTTTATTTTACAATATTTCACATTAAAAAAGCAAAATTACTTTGTATTTTTTAATAATTAATGCGTCTTAAATAAATATGTTCATTTTATATAAAAGTAATATAAACAAAATAGTTGAATGAAATTTCATATGTTTTTATTGAACTATATATTTTTATTGAATTATACAAATACTTTAATGTAGAATGAACATATTTATTTGAACTTTATTAAATACAAATGTATTTTATTTTAGTTTTCAGCTTTCTTAAATTAAAAATAAAACATTTAAATTAAATCCGTTTATATACTTCTTCAATCGTTATTTTTATTATGTGTATTTTTTATTATGATTCCCTCTAAATGTGTGTATTTTACTGAAAGTATGCAGAATTTAAACTTTTAAGGAAAAAAATACATTTTTACCAAACAATTAAATTTTATTCATTTAATGAGAATGTTTATTTAAACGTAATAAAGGTATTTTTCCTTTTAGTTTAGAATTTCGAAATGAAAAATAAATGTTTAAATTAAGTCAGTTTTTCATCTTTATTTATATAGTCATGTGTTACTATCATGTGTATTTTTTAAATTGTGATTTAATGTAAATAAAATACATGTATTTTTGTTCCTACATTTTGTATTAAATATTTCATTACTCAATACTTTACATTAAAACATTATATAATTTAGATTTTTGCTAAAACTGTTTCTTATTTTTTGGCATTTAATGAATTCTTATGCAATATAAAATTTACCCTAATCTACTTAAACATTATTAAAACAGTTTTAATTGCAAAGTTAATTTATTTATCCATAAATTGCTTAAGGTTGTTAAAATTAAAACAAGATATGTGAATTAATACAATTTTCATTTCAGAAAAGCCTGGTTTATCTACTACATAAAAAATATTAACAAATAAACATCTTTTATAAGAAAAATAACTATTTATTGTAATATCAACAAACATTACTATGATTGTTCCATTAATGTTTAATAATAGAAAAATGTAAGAAGTTTAAAATGTAGATTTTTTTTAATCGCTTTCTGTATTTTTTTAAGCAATCCTTAAAAAAATCTCTTAGTAATTAATTCATCCTCCCACATTACAATTCTTCACAAACTATTTACCATTTAATTATAAAATTTAAATATAATAATATATATAATTTTAGTAAAATCGAAGAAAAAAGCTTATAAGGTTGAAAAATAGAAATCATTTTCTGATCTTATCTAATTTTATACTTTAATTAAGATTGAAAATCTTTGAAAATTGATATTGAGTAATTTAAAATTTTACTTTAAACACATAAGATATAAATATAAATTCAGAAAACAAATATAAATAACAAAATATGAATTTTTATGTTGAATAAAAAATGTTCACAAAAATTTATATTTTTTCACACAAAAATTTCGAACTTATAAATTTTCATGAACATAGTGGAAATATAGATTTTTTTCTCGCATACAAAAAATTAAATCATTATAAAAAAAAAAAGAAATATAATTGTAATTAATGAAATGTAGCATAAATAAAAAGAATTATTTTTTATTCTTTTTATTAACATATAAGTGAATATTTTTTTAAATGATAATGATTTAAGTAAACTTTAATTTTACAAATTAATTTTATGGAAATATATAAAAATTATAGATTTAATTACTTATTTTGAATTAATTACTAATTTAATTTTAATTTTATTTATTTATAAAACTTATAGGAACACCGTAATTATTTTTTAATCCAATAGATGACAGCACATTACGAAATGCAACAAGTACACAATGAAATCGGTAAAATACTTCTTACTTTAAAAGTAAATGTAATCGGTAGTAACCAGCAAACTTTAAAAAAAAGTATCTTCGTCCCTTAAATGGAAACTTGTTGAAATCCAAAGCCTTCAGAAGTGAAGCTGCTTTTACTTCTTCAGCTGATAGTACGGAAAATGTCAAGTGAGAGGAGTCATGTAGTTAGACAGGGGAAGGAGAGAGTGTGCACTAGGAGGATGAACGCTCATTGGTTCTTGGCTGCAAGCTTTCATAGGAAAAGTAAGAATGTGTGAATAAGTTTTCGAAATAAAAACAACTTTACTGTGGCAAATGTGTGAAATAACATTTGCAAAACAGAATATATAAAAAAAGGATTAATCTGGGTTATTTAATAGAATAAACAAAAAATTCCAACATAATCAATAATTCTAGGATAATTGAAATCTGATTAATATTTACAAACTATTTAAATATATAAGAAAGAAAAGAAATTTCTGGATTAAATAATGAATTACAAAATTCTGAGTAACAAATTCAATTCGGGAGTAAATGACATCTAGGAAATATCTACAAAAGGTATACGCATGAAAGTAAAGAGAAATACTTTATGATTCTGGGTAAATAAATGACGAAAGATTATGAGAAGGTTTGAAACTACTTGCAAATTTACAAATTTCTTTTCGGCAGACTGGACATGATTGCATCGCTTAAAAAATTATCAGCAATCCGCCTAGTTCTGACCTCTTTTTTGGTATTAAAGCACTTGAAAATTTGATTGAAAGCAGCCTCACTGCAGTTTCAGCTTTATTGAAAAAATCAATATTCAATTTTGCGATATGCTTTTCATTGTGTTCATCTTGAGGTATTTGAGTATAGCTTTTGTCCTTAAATAAAACGGTGCTGTGAGCAAATGTCTCCTATGTCTTGTTCTGGAATGTGTTTAATAAATTCAATGTAGAATTGTCCGCAAGCAACAAGCTAAGGATGCATAGGTGAGAATAGGTCTGATCATTTCTGTGGAAATAAGTTTTTTCACTTTGATGTTTGTTTTGCTATGTTCTCCAATTTGTGGCCGTAATTTAAAAATGCTGTAGTTACTTTGCAGATTTTGTTCTTTACGTGCGGTTTCCATGAGAAGTTTTCATTAATCGTAAGTCCTATACTCCGCGTTTTTGTCAATGGGACACTCTATCAGACTTCATTCGCCCAGTCCCTGACGGAAGGGCTTGGCTTCATCAAGTATCATATGTAATAACACAACTAAACTGAAAAACTTGTTTTCAATTTTTACTTAACATTTTATCTATCCCAAGTAATTTTCAAACTCGTAACAATGGAAATTTTGCAAATGGCTTGTATAACCAAATACAATTGACAATATGCAATAAGTTGTGTACATAATATAATAGTGATTTCTTTTCATAAATGTCAACAGGATGATTTAAAATATGATTGTATATTGTATCTGGCTGAACATTTTTAAGGATAAGGAGTCCAAGATGCTGAAAGAATCAACAGAATTATTTAATCATTTATTTATCTCTTCTCGATAATGATCTGGCCTTTCTGCTTGTCTAATGACATTAAATCATGAAAAATCAGCAAATTTTCCATATAATTTTACACGATATATAACATATTCTCGCATTGTTAACTTTTCTTAAAAAATTTTTTAAATTAAATAATTAATTTATGAGTTACTCCTAAATGAAATCCATTAGATCTAAAAGGAACTGTGAAACTAATCTAAAATTACTCATGGACAACAACGATTTCTGTACACTCTATTCACATTAATGACAAAAATAAAACATTTGTTTTTGTAAAGAGAGTTTTCCATACTAAGGAAATTGTTGACGCATGCATATCAACTGCACCTATGCATATTAGCCTTTAAATTGCAAAAATCACTTGTATGCCAAGCAAGAAGAATATGCTTATATAATTGTCTTGCAACCACATATACAATATTTTATTAAAATTGCTTAATATGTTATTATTTGTGTAGTTTGTAAAATAAACATTGTTGTTGTCTGTAGCATCTGGTCTCTCTTATTTTCCTTATAAATAATCAGAGTTGTTTATAGAAGTAAATATAGTTATAAACAGGATCTCTTTTTTAAATTTATATTTTTGAAAACCATATTATGAATTGCGATTTCAAGCACCTTTAATAAAAGATCTTGATAGCGAATCCCAATTTTATATCGAATAATGTTAATAACAATTTTTTTAGAGAATTTACTTCAGATACAAAATTCTCAAGATGATGTTACAAAGATACAGATTTGCTTGTACTACCATAGCATATTAAAACAAGTGTTGGTGAAGGTACTACCATTGAAACAACCAACTACAAAATTGCATGTAGATGTTTGAGAAGGAATGCTGTTAAGACATTTACCTTTTAAAGCATTTTGCTTAGATAATATTTTCAAATCTAATTTATTTGGACTTAAATTCCAAAAGAAAAATCTATTATTTTGTCAATTTTAATAACTTTGGAAGTTTAAGAAGTCTTAAAAGTTCTAGAATTTTAAAGATGATCGCCTAAAACACACACACATAATTCTGAGTAATTATCTTTTAAAATCTGTAGCAATGTTCTTACAGCTACAGCAGTACACTGCGTATTGTGTTTAATATCCCGAAGTTTGAATTTTCTTTTTAAAAAAATTTCCCTTGCAGGTTGTTCACTCACAAATTTATACTTCGAAAGTATCAAATAATTTAAAGTTTACTTTTTTTTATTATTCATTCAAGATAAATTGACTATCAGAAAAATAACTAACAAAGGAAAAGAAATATCCCCAGATGTTGAAATTTCATCAATTCTAAAAAGTAAAATTACAATATAAATAATCAGAAATGAATGTAATTAGATAGAAAATTTAATTTGTTTCTGAACTTAAATGTAAAGTCAGTTCTGTTTGAATAGAATTATATCTAAACATATATATTTATATTATTTTCTTTTGATAAATATCTATGCTTAAATTCTAAAGCTTTCTATTTTAAATCTCAGACATATTTAATTTTGTTTATTTGTAGAATTATATAACCACTAAAAACTGTTTTTCAATTCCTAATCATGTAATGAATGACACTTGATGTATTAATACAGTTTTTTCAAATATTAATTCATTAATTAAAATTAATTGATTAATTTTAATATTATATGGGAGAAATATACATTATTGTGTAATGGAACCAACTGTTGGCATCAGAAATTACTATCTCTAACTTTACATTTCTTACATTCTTAAATTTATTTATTTTTATTATCTATAAATGAGTTTATTATTGCCTACGAAAAATATAATTTATTGTTTTGAAATAAATTAGTAAGAGAGATGGTAAGTGTGTATGTATGAGGGAGAATTTTTTCTAATTTAAAAAAAATTAATGAAAATTATGTATAAAGGATTTTTTGCAATATAGTGAAATGAGAATATGTCTTGCAATAGCAAAGTTAGTAGAGCATCAGCGAATGTTTTTGGATCGAATCTCGTCGAAACGTAAACATAACCGAAGCAACAAACAAATGGATTAATGATACCGACCTTTGCTCCAAAAACAGACAATGCGAAATTTAACAGAAAGTAAATAAAAAGCTTTGTTGACCTAAGTAGGAATTGATTTTAAAAAAAACTTTTTTATACATTACTTGTTGATAGACAAATTAGGTGGCAAATTAACTTGTCTAACCAAATTTATAAATATCTAAATGAATTGTAAATTATGTTATTAAAAAAAGAATTTTTAACTAATATACAAATAGTAATGTTTTCTTTCATTTTTATTATCTTTATTTGGAATTTCCTAACAGAAATGTGCTATTGCAGAAAGTTTGTAAATTTAATCACTGAATTATCTTCTGTGAACAAATATTAAATGTATTAATTTTTGGAACTTCAAAAAATTACAAGCCCCACAATAAAAGATATATAAATTAATTAATATCATATTCTTAATTAAAGCCCACGCTTATGCTAAATGTTTATATCTTATTTAGTACTGTAAATTATTTTTATATTTAAAAACTCATAACACTATACACATGAACATTTCTAAAATTTTATAAACAATATTTTTGCTGTAATTTTTGAGCATATTGTCATTTGACAGGTGGAAAAATAAGGATCATATTTGATTTTTATACTAACAAAGATTATCCCAAAAACTTAAATAAGCTCATTATTTTCTTAAGAGTAAAAGGGATATTTTTAATTAGTCCTATTACTCCAATAATCAAAGTAATTGTAAGTTATAACATAAATTTATTCCTTTCGCATTAATGTACTCAAGCACTGATGATATTTTTTCCTCAAATATTTTGGTGCAACTGCAGTATTATTTATAATTTATGTAACTGATTTTGCAATTATTACTTGAAAGTTAACACTTAGTTAAAGAATAAGTAAAATAATATTTTAAATTATATTACTGCATGTGTGGTAAAAAAAATATTTCCAGTTTTATATAAATCCATTTAGAAAATACATATCATTAAAGAATATTGTTTTTTGTTTACTTTTAAAATTATGTAAGTATCATAAAATCTTTTTTAAGCAATAGATATTTTATAATGATTATATATTGATATATATTGATATGATATTTTATATTTTATATTAATATATTCATTAATACATAATAAAATATGCAATATTAATCAATATTATATATTTTATAATAAAATGCATGATGCTAATAATAAATTAAATTACTCAAATTATTTTCGTAAAAGTTTATGAAAACTTATATGCAAATTTGTACAATATAAGCTGCGATATCTTTAGGAAACAATTATTTCTGAATAATAGAAAAATTAATGTTCACTGTGCCATTTCCTAGATTGAGAATTAATCATTGTGATGAATATTTTATTTTAAAATGTATATTGATATAATTTATTTAACGTTTGAAATACGAGGTCTCATTCCTGGTGTTATAAAAAATGTAAAACTTTGAAATTACAGAAATATTTTTCCTTATGTTTAGTTAATATATTAGCAGAAACCGAAATATAAGAAATTTTCATAACGGGAAATATAAGAAATTTTCATTGACTTAAGCTATCAGTGATGTCAAATCACACAGTTGGATCATAGTTTTACCTATGTTACAAGTAATCGATAACTAGAGCTTCTTTCCAGGACCCTGATCGATAACGAGATCTTGAAAAACCCTATCGATTCATGTGACTACCAGTGTTATGGGAAAGAGCCCCGAAACTCGGCTCCAGGATGGGAATTCTGAAGCATGCGCACTTGAAATAAGTGGTTGCAATTAGGCAATTTTCAGTGTGAATGTTGTTTATATTTAGTTTTAGCAATAGAATTATTTTTTAGGTTTCAGCATAATTTGAAGAGATGCTCCGCAGTCGTGTGTGTGATTTGGTGAATTAAATAATTTTTTTCACTTAAAATACTTAACAAAATATTTATAAATTATTTGGATCACTTTATCATGATTTAATTATTAATTCGCTATCTTAAGTGTAAATATGTTTTCAAAAATTGTGTCAATTCTAATTAAAAAATTTTTGCGTATATAAATTGTTCTAACAAGCTTTTTTTTTTTTCTTTTTTTTTTTTTAGTTTTGAAAAAACAAAAAGATTTTTTTGATTAAAATACAAAACTACAGAATTTCAATACTTTGTTACTTATTTTATTACTCTGAAGACCTTAGGAGAAGACGGAAATTTATATAAATTATCATATTAAAAAGAAAATAAGTATAGCTAAAGAAAAACGTTTGGCAGGACATAGTGTGATTGAAAATCAAATGTTCTTACAATTTTACGAAAAGTATATTATCCCAAAAAACAAATAAGCTTCATTACAAAGAAAAATTTGCCCAATATCTGCAGAAAATCGTGGTGAGTGACCTGTCAAGTATTTGGGGTCTTCTTCTTGAGACTGTTTGATCTTCTAAATTATGAAAACTTTCATGATACTGCTTCCATATTGCTGGTGACTTGAAGAGGGTGAAAATCTAAAAACTAATAGTTTTCAAAAATATTACTAATATTTCGTGACAAATTTGAAAGTTTACTAAGTCATAAAACAATTGAAATGCTGCTAAGATTATTACTAAAAAAGCCCTAAACTGGAATCAAAGGATGTAATTTTCTGATCAATAACATTCAAGATTAAACTCACACTGGTTAGACCTTTAAAGTTAATTTTCTGTTAAACATATTTAGAGCATATTTTTATTATTTTTTTATATAAATCGAATTTTAATTTATATAAAATTTAATAAGGTTGAAACATAAATAATAGAATGCATCTTCTCTTAGATGCAAAATATTTCAGTATACGAGAATTCCTAAACATATTTTACAAAATCCTATTTTTACTTTTTATGAAATATAGTTTTTTATGCATGTAATTAGGTAAATCTATTAATTAATAAAAGTTATATACAAAAAGAACTGACAAATGATACTTAAAAAAATTTTCTTTCACATTATAAGGAGTATTTAATGAAATAATTATGAGTTTATTTTTTATTAAGTAATGAAATATAAAAATTTCCATTTTTTGTTATTAAATATTTTATAAAATCTGCTTCTGATTATATATGCTTACTGTGAAGATTATACTCAAAGAAATTACATACATACAATTATCATTATTAAGATTGAAAGATTTCTGAAATGCTCAACTGGGACACTGGATCACCCCTATCATCATGGGTATTAAAAAGCGCAACCCTTGGGGTGTTTTTAGTGTTTTAGAGGGTAATTTATTCTCAATGCTATGAATGAATGGTTATTGATTAAGAACTTTAGATCAGAGGTAATAAAGCCTATAAATGTAATGTTTACTATTTCTGAATACTTATAAGTAACTTAAGAAATACTTAAGGAATAAAATTTAAACAATATTTGTACGAACTTTACTTTCGCTGAAACATTTTTGGTTCAATAATTTAAAAATCTTCACTAGATAATCCGATATTAATTTTGCATGTAACCAAGCCTTTAACCATAGATTCCTTCAACAAATCTCTAACATCAGTCCATGCACTTTTGATCAAAGAAAATACTCTCTTAACTGGCCCCCAAAGGTAAAAAAAAGAAGGCATAGTCAACATTCTTGATCAGATTGGGGACTCCTATATGATTATTCTCGAAGTAACCAAATAGCCTGTGAGCCATTTTTTTTTCCTCTCACATTTCTGGTTGTGCTTCCACTGTTCCCAGTTTATCTGCAAATACTCCTTAGTAAAGCATAATTTTCTCAAACAGCTGATCATTGTTTATTTTCATATAAGATACATCAAGAAGACTGACATTAATAAATTCAGCTGAAGTTTTAGTGTCTTACTGTCAATAAGATTTGTTTTGGTCAGACTGATCTATGAAAACTGTTCAGCGTTTCCAATACTATTCTCCCAGAGGTCCAAGTATGCAATGCATCTTTCATAAAAGCCATCAAATTCCTCTTTTACACTATGAAAGACTCGTTTAGAGTCCTGTAGATGTTCTTTTCTTTCTAGTTTTCATGCAGTACAAAAATAAATTACAAAATAATTATCCTAAAATATCTTTCATATTTAATTATTTTTAAATTTTTTTGGTAATCTTTAAAATTAAATTAAATTTTTACGAAGATGTAAAGTAAAACGACCATGATTTTATCTGAAAACCGGGACGTATGACAAGCATAACCATTATTTATGTTTCTACCGTAAGCATCATCTATTTAAATTATTTTATAAACTTAAAGTACGAATATTAACTGTGCATAATTCTTCATGTGAAAGTTAAAGATATATTTTTAACTGCAAAATGTTTCACATTGATTGTATGTTTTACCTTGTATTGTTTGTAGTCAAATAATTTATAAAAGTAATAAGTTTTGAAAATGATGGATAATTTAATTGCAAAACAATTAAATTATACATCATATTGATAATTTTAATAAAAGTCTCTTTTTTTTCACAGATTTATTTATTAAAAATATACAAATAAAGCTTAAGTAAGAGAAATTGTGAGCATATTTAATAGGTTTTTCTATATATCATGATTTTTATATACAGAATTTTTTCCTTGAGATTTGAGAAGATTCTAAGTCCAGCCTTAGCATTATTTATCGAGGAGTAGAACTAGAAATAGGTTCCAATAACATGCTTTGGCACGTTGATTGTGGATGTTGGAAACCTTTTATCAGAAACAAATCTTGTCTAAGTTTAGATTGGAAAAACTAAAATCAATAATTTTAATAATATTAATTATGATGATTCTATTTTTTCTTTGATGAATCAAAATATTCTGCTTAATATTTTAAAACATAAAACTCTTTCTTAGATTATTCAGTTACTTTGGATTTAATAATATCAAAAGAGGCCTTATGCCTAATTATGATAATCTGTTTTAATATATGTAGCAAATTATTTATTTATAAACAACAGTAAATTACGAATTTATACATTAATCAGTAGTTTAGGGAAACAAGCAGTTTTTTTTATTTTCAAAAAATCAAATTTTCAATTTTAATTATTCTGAATAAGACACATTTTTCTGCATCCAAAAATGTATAATATTTACACATTTAAAATTACTAAAGTGATTTAAATTAATAAAAATAAAAGGTAATCAAATTGCAACACCCCCCCCTAAAGCTTAGTTTCGATTTCATTAGAATCCATTGTCAACAGCTTATTGAACTGAATACTTTTCATTTAATGAATTTTTCATACTTGTTTATTTTTCCTTAAATATCATACATTTTCAATTATTCAATGCCGAGTTTACAAGCTGTGTCATGTGAATGATAGTATGGTGCAGTTTGCCTGTAAAAACTCGAATGTATTGGTCATGTTCAAAAAGGATGGGACACAGGACTAAAAACTTTAAAAAAATAAGATGAAAAATAAAAAGCTTTTTCGTATGGGAAACAACTTATGGTCCTGGACGCTTAAATGATGCTGAGATATTGCTATTGCAAAAGTATTATGGTTTGACAATAAGAAGAAATATATCAAAGATTAAAGTCTGTTTAAGATATGTCAAAAACAATTTGAGCAATTTATTTTCACAAGCTTTAAACTGATGATAACCATCTTCTGTCTTGTGTTCTGTGAGTGAAGACAATTGGTGTGGGTTTAATAAAAGTATTGCTATTGGTAAGAAATATACACTTAAATATTCACTGCCTGAGCTTATACTTTTAGCAATAAAGTAAATTTTTATTGATTTGAGATAAGGAGCTTTTACAAAAATGTTTTGGTGGCACACAAAACCCATATGAGACTTTTAATAATTGTGAAGTAGAGATTTAATGCAAATGTTTTATCCACGACAAACTTTCAACTCTAAATGAATAAAATTAAATGACACGATGACCTAAAAAAAAGAACAAAACTCGTTTATTATTATTATTGTTTTTTTATACTAATCTGTTATTGCTATACAGTTTTTCTATGTAAACACAATAATTTCTTTTCTTTCTCTCTCTTTCTTAGCAAATTTTTGATTACCATCTTAAAGAAAACTAAAACGTACAAAAATTAAAAATAAGATGAACAGAGAGAGGCATAGAGATCGCTTCAATTGTATATGGGAAAAAATTCCAAAAAATACTTTTGTTGGATCAGAAATTTTAAAATTTAAAGTTATGGAAGTCGTAGTATGTTTTAATGATGTTTTATTTAATCGAACTTATGTTAACCAAAAAATGAGAATCCTATGTTTGGTCGCAATATGTGTGACTCTCTTCGAGAAGCTAACAATACTGGAATCGGCGAACCAGAATTACTCATACAAAATATGAGGAGTGAAGCTGGAACATTCGAAAGACAAGAAAATAGAAAACGCGAGACATTAGAAATGCTATTATAAAACCAATATGGGTCAGGTAAATTTTAAAATTTTATAAAGGCTAATTTTCATTAGATATTTTTGGTTTTTTGAATTGTTCTCATAAAACTGTTTTTAAATATTCAGGTTTTCTAGTACAAAAATCTACTTGATCTAAAAATTTGAAACTTTATATGCTTATGCACACACCTTATGTACATTTAATAAAATAGTTAAAATTTGTGCTTTACAGTTTTTTTTTTAAAAAAAATTAGGAAGTTTGCTAAAAAATTACTTAAATTTTAGGTTTTTTCAAATTCCTTATTCATTTTTATTTTATATAAAATATTATTAATTGTTATGTATCTGGCAACAGCCAGATGAGAGAACCTTCCAAGCTGTGTGACACGCGCGTGCTTTGTTTACCTTTTCGAGTTTCGTTTTGTACATGTTCGGTGTAGTTGTTGTTATGCTCGTTCGTGCCTGTGTATCTTAATGCTAATAAATGTCTTTTGTGTGTATGTAAAACGAATCGTATCGTCTCTCGGTCTACCTGGCATACATGACAAAAGAATTGGCGACGAGGATGGGATCTTCAAACATTAATTTTGAATCTTATGATGCGTCTGTGGAAGACTGGTCCAGTTATGTGGAACGTTTAGAATCTTACTTCGTTGTTAATGGGATCGAAGATAAAATGAAAGTCCCTGCTATTTTAAGCCTTATGGGAGCAACAACGTATAAATTGTTAAAGAATCTGGCCACTCCGAACATTCCTTCAGAATTGACTTATCAAGATATCGTAAAATTACTTTCGGAACATTTGAATCCGAAACCACTAGAGATGACAGAACGGTTTCGTTTCTACAAGAGGAAGCAATCTGAAGGTGAGTCCATTGCAAATTATTGTGCCGAATTACAAAAACTATCGATACACTGTAACTTTGGGAACAATTTAAGTACGATGCTTCGTGATAAATTGGTGATGGGTCTCAAAAACGAAAGTATACAGAAAAAGCTGTTAGCAGAGGATAAGTTAACATACGAAAAAGCTAAGAGCATTGCATTCGCAATGGAATCTGCTCAGAGAGATGTGTGTGAAATTCAGAATCAAATGGTATCGATAAAAAAATTACATAGTTCGCAAGATAAAACTATAAAAAAAGATTTTTCTAAATTTAAGAAATCTGAACCTACAAAGAAGTTTGATAAATCTCGGAAATGTTACAGATGTGATAGTACTCAACATTTAGCTCACGAATGTAAGCACAAGAACGCTCAATGTCGGAATTGCTTAAAGAACGGGCATTTGGCAAAAACCTGCCGCTCAAAACGTTACGAAACAGTTAAACAAATAGAATCTTGTTCTGAAACTGTACCAGTTAATAGCATTAAATCACCACGACATGCAAAGGATAAGATTTTATTAGAAATTTTTGTTGAAGGGAATAAATGTTTATTTGAATTAGATACTGGAGCTGCTATTAGTTGTATGAATGTGAATGAATTTAAGAAACTTTGTCCAGATGTAGCCATTAAGCCTACCAAATTATTGCTTAGAAATTTCGATAATTCTATGATAACATCAGCTGGCCAAGCAGTGGTACAAATTCAATACAAAGATCAAATTAATACAGAAACTATTTATTTAGTACATGCAAAAGTAAACGCAGTTTTTGATCGTGAATGGTTGAGAAATTTCAAATTAGACTGGAGCTCAATTAAAGCAGTTCGGGTTGAAAATTGTAATTCTCGAACCAATAAGTTAAATATCTTGCTTCAAAAGTATGAGAAAATTTTTTCTCCTGGTATCGGGAAACTAGAAAAGTTTTGTTGCCGTCTTCAAATGAAACCTAATTACAAACCGGTATTTTTTAAACCTCGACCAGTACCATTTGCTTTAAAAGAAAGAATAGAAACTGAACTTAATAGGTTAGTTGCAGAAGACATCATTGAGCCGGTGACATATAGTGATTGGGCTACACCAATTGTTCCTGTCATCAAGCAGAATGGGAACCTACGAATCTGTGGTGATTATAAGGTGACTATCAACCCTGGACTACAAATTGAACAGTATCCTTTACCCCGTATCGAGGACATTTTTGCTGAACTGTCAGGAGGGGAATTCTTTACTAAAATCGACTTATCTGAAGCATACCTGCAAATGTTAGTTGATGAGAAGGACCGACATCTATTGACGATCAATACTCACAAGGGTTTGTTCCGTTACAAGAGAATGAATTATGGTATAGCCTTAGCTCCGGCAGTGTGGCAGAGAGCCATTGAACAAGTTTTATCAGGCATCGCAGGGGTACACGTATTTTTAGACGATATTACCATAACGGGGAGAAATGATCAAGAGCATTTTGAAAGGTTAGAATTAGTATTACAGAGACTAGAAGAATATGGTCTCAGAGTAAATAAGCGGAAAAGTGAATTTTTTAAGAAATCTGTGAATTATTGTGGTCATACAATTGATAAATTCGGCCTCCACAAAACACAAGAAAAAATCGATGCAATTACGAAGGTACCAGTTCCAAAAACTGTATCTGATTTGAAGAGTTTTTTGGGTTTAGTCAATTACTACGGAAAATTTATTCCCAACTTATCTACTCGAGTCGCTCCTCTCAATAATTTACTGCAGAAAGGTACTAAATTTTTGTGGACTGCAGAATGTGAAAAAGCTTTCAAGGCATTGAAACAAGAAATTGCTTCCGACAGAATTTTATGCCATTATGATCCTAAGTTACCTCTTGTATTACAAACTGATGCATCACCAGTTGGAATCGGAGCAGTTTTAAGTCACATTATGCCAGATGGTTCAGAAAAACCAGCAATGTTTGCATCAAGGTCATTAACTAAAACGGAACGTAATTATTCGCAGATAGACAAGGAAGCATTGAGTATCGTATGGGGAGTAAAAAGATTTTATCAATATTTATTCGGTCGACATTTTGATCTCGTAACCGATCATAAACCCCTAGTATCAATTTTCGCACCTAATCGTAGTTTACCATGTCTATCAGCAACACGAATGGTTCATTATGCACTTTTTCTCCAAGCATTCAGTTATACAATTAAGTATCGAAACACTAAGAATCATGGCAATGCCGATGCACTTTCACGGTTACCACTAGCAGTTAACAAGGACTGTGAGTACTTGACTGAAGCAGACGTGACAAATATTTCGCAAGTCGAATTAATGCCTGTTACAGCAACTGACATAGCTAGAGCTACTAAAACTGATAAAAAATTGTTCGAACTGTATGAAAGTTTAAAATCTGGAACTGAATTACCTGTACCTTGGAAAGGTAGAGAATCTGAATTTTCATTGCAAAATGGTTGCATAATGTATGGTCATAGAGTATGCATTCCTGAAAAGTACCAGAATCAAGTTTTGGAAGAACTTCATGTTGGACATCCCGGAATTGTCAAAATGAAGGCCATAGCTAGAAGCTACTGCTATTGGCAAGGTATTGATTCCAGTATAACAAATTTTGTTCAGAACTGTTCAGCTTGTATCGCAACGAGGAACGAACCAGCAAGGATAAATCGACATCCGTGGGAATGGCCAAATGGACCTTGGCAAAGGATACACGTTGACTACGCTGGTCCTTTTATGGGGAAAATGTTTTTTGTTGTCTCTGATGCATATTCGAAGTGGATAGAAGTCATTCCGATGAAAAATATTACAGCTAGTTTTACAATTCATCATCTTCGTATTCTTTTTGCTCATTATGGAATTCCCTTAACTTTGGTTAGTGATAACGGCGCAAGTTTTACTAGTTATGAATTTCGACATTTTTTGAAACTGAATAATATTAAACATATAACTTCAGCACCGTACCATCCTGCTACGAATGGACAGGCAGAAAGAATTGTGCAGTTATTCAAAGCTTCGTTGAAATCGAGTAGAAGTGATTCTGGAGATCTAAACGTGAAATTACAAAGATTTTTATTACAGTATAGAATAACTCCACATTCTCTCACGGGAGAAACTCCTAGTGCCTTGTTTTTGAAGAGATGTATTCGCACTAGGCTTGATCTTTTTAAACCAAACTTGAGAGACAAAGTTGTTCAGAAACAGAGTTCGAGACTTGACACAGAACCTATCTTGCGCGAGTTTCAGGAAGGGAAGAAAGTAGCCGTAAGAAATTATTCCGGACCTAACAAATGGAAAATTGGAACAATTATAAACCGTGATGGAACTTTGAGTTATAGCATACAAGTTGGAAATGAAATTTGGAAGAGACACGTAGATCAAATAAGGAAATGTGGGAAGTTGATTGAATTATCCCAAGCTGCTACTGAAATTCCGATTTACGATAAAGAATTGAATTTTCCAGATGAGCCAGTATCCGATGATGTTGCTGAATCGGAACCACCTGTTCCTGAAGTTGTCCCTGAACCTAAAGATGTATCTGTATCTGCCACTCCAAGTGATGATATACCACCTAAGCCTGTACCAGACGCTTCCGGAAAGCCGGAAACTGATGTGCCACTCCGACGCTCAAACCGAATCAGGAAACCTCCAAAGAGACTCGACCTGTGACTCTATATTTTGTAGGGGAGGAACTGTTATGTATCTGGCAACAGCCAGATGAGAGAACCTTCCAAGCTGTGTGACACGCGCGTGCTTTGTTTACCTTTTCGAGTTTCGTTTTGTACATGTTCGGTGTAGTTGTTGTTATGCTCGTTCGTGCCTGTGTATCTTTATGCTAATAAATGTCTTTTGTGTGTATGTAAAACGAATCGTATCGTCTCTCGGTCTACCTGACATACATGACATTAATATATTATGAAGTAAACAACTTTATACATATGAGTTTTCAAACATATTTACATGTATTTATGGTAGTCTTGATTCTTGCATTTAAAAAAATTACTAAGCGTACCACAAGAAAATCAGAGATAAAAAGTACTAACACGCATGACGTCTTAAAATGATTATAAAAATATTGATTA
>JAPDSC010149738.1:112079-123481 GCA_026290005.1 Latrodectus geometricus
TATATATATAAAGATTAAAAGAATTATATGGTAAACGGTACATTTATTAGCAAAACTGTAAAACTGGTGTACAGAAGTTTCAAACATTTAGTTACAAATACTATTAACAGATTGCGCTGTAACCGATATGTTATTTTATAAATAGCCTATAAAACGAGCTTGGAAGAAGCTTAAGGAGATCACGATTGATGGATAGTAAAAAAAGGATATCGAAGAAATTAAAATAATGTATTCTATTGAACAACTTTTTTTTTTTTTTTGTACTGGAGTACCATAGATTAGAATACAATCCTACAGCAACAAGGCGCAGTTTTTTAAAACCAATTCGATGTTCCAATTGGACCCGATGCGAAAATCATTAGCATGCTCTTCGCAAAATTCAAACGGAGTGCCATCATGTATGATGATCGAAAGGGAAATGCTGGGCCTATGCAAACAGTAGTCACTCTTGAAAAAGCAGCCAAATTTTGTGGAAGTGTTCAGCAAAATCTTAAGAAAAGAATCCTTAAGAATTTCATCAGAAGCTGGTTTGAAATACAAAAAATATTGAGAGGTAGCCTTCGGATGTTTTCATACAAAATCCAAATTCATCAGGCTGTACCCATGAAAGCTGTGCGACAAAGGGTTGACTATGCGAATGAGATTCTCTCAATGATCGACAACGAAGGATTTAATGTTCTGGTTTACAGATGAATCCTGGCTGCTGGCTTACAGATGAATCTCATTTCCACTTAAATGGTACTGTAAATAAGAAAAACTGGAGAATTTGGAGTTCCGAAAATCCTCATTTGAGTGAACGGAAACCACTGCATTCTCCTAAAGATATTGCATTGGGCTTCGGTATGCGCCAGAGGCATTATCGTCCCCTTCTTCGTGGGAGAAACGATTACTAATGAACGTTAAGTTACAATTTTGGAACAATTTGTCAGCACACAACTAGCGTTGGAAGATCGACCTGATTTATGTAAGATGGGGCTCGACCATATCGAACAGATAATGTTTTTCGTTTTCTTCAAAAATACTTTGGAAATAGAGAAATTGAGTTAGATTATCCAAAATTCACTGACACAGGAATATATTGGCCTCCATATTCACCAGATCTGACTCCTTGTGACTTTTTTTGTGGTTCGCATTGAAAGACACTGTCTGTCGGAACAATCCAACTTATCTGGTTGAGTTTGAATCGGCGATTGGTGTTGCTTGTGATTCCATTTCCATTGGGACAGTGCAAGACTTAATGTCAAATTTCATTGTTCGCTTACGCTACCTCATTACATTTTGAAAAATTGTGTTCTGACTGCAAAGACTGCTTAACTTTATTAATTTTTTTATAGACTCCTTTCAGAAAAAAATTTTTAATCGCAGAGCATTATCTATTAACAGTATTTGCGACTAAAGTTTTTAAACTTCTGTACACCATTTTTACAGTTTTGCTAATAAATGTACCATTTACCGCATAATTCTATTGATCTTTGCTGTTGAAATATTTAATTTTGAAATCAGGTCTTATTCGCTAATTACCTTATATATATATATAAATTTTGAATAACAAAAATGTTTTTTTTTTAGTTCTTTACGTAATACTTTATTTAACATTTTTTGTCGAGCTAAAAATTATCATTTTTTTTAATTTCGAAAAGGTCTCGTTTCCTGAAAATAAAAAAATAATCCATTGTTCTAATAATGCATAGAATTTATGTTCAATCACGATGAATTTATTGATATTTTGTAACATTTATGAAAATATAATAATTCTATGTCGCTATATCTTTTGAAAAATTAGAATATATAAATGCATTATTATATAAATGCATTACGCATACATGTAGTAAATCCATTGTTCTAATAATGCATAGAATTTATGTTCAATCATGATGAATTTATTGATATTTTGTAACATTTATGAAAATATAATAATTCTATGTCGCTATATCTTTTGAAAAATTAGAATATATAAATGCATTATTATATAAATGCATTACGCATACATGTAGTAAGTGTGCTATGTTGAACAAGGAGATACACTCTTGTCTTGCTAAAGATAGATTAATCGCTTCGGCAATCATTACTTACTTCGGCAATCATTGAATTCCCGTTTAAAGCAAGACCACCTAGATATCTAGAAAGCCTTGTTTAAAGCCATCTTTCGGAGCTCTACTTCGAGACACGTGACTTAATTTTTCACCAATCAAATCCTCTAATGCAGATTTTTGGTTTTATAAGAAGTATTATAAAATCGTAATTTTGTTGTAGCTTAATATTCAGCGTTTTTGATAGCTTAAGTTATCTATTAGGTTGAACTGCATTCAGGTGATGTATCTTCATTAACAAATTCCTAAATAAATTTCTTTCGGTTTCATTTAGTTTCAATGCGCCTAGCAATTATTAACATTACAAGTTACAAATTGTGGTTTTCGTCCTCGGGTGAGATTCCATCGCGTCTAAGACTCCATGACTGCTTTTTAATCAACCGTATATTATATAATTCTTGTCATTTTATTGAAATTTACATCAAGTATGTAAAATTTTGCTAATAATACATGATTTTTTAACTGTTGATCATAAGTGTAATTAGAGTTATTTTAAATTCTATTTAAATGTTTGCATCAAAAACATTCAATAACAAGTAAGTAGCTTAATTTGTAACTATGAAATTTTAAATTAATATTTTAAAAATTCATAATATTTTTAGATTTTTGAGTAACTTTGATTTATTATTCATCTTTAATACTAAATACAAAATGTGGCAGACATGTGATTTTTATCATTTAGTTTTGATAAAAGAAAAAATTACTTCTATCAGTATGTTAAAAAAAATTATAATAAATGCAAGAATTTTACTGACATCTTTCTTTTAAAAATATATTGCATTCTAAGGGGCTTTCTGATATTATTTCTTTATTGTAATTAAAATAACATTGTTTCTCTTTGTCTCGTATATAACAATATATAATTTTTATCTTAAACCTTTTACTTGTGTAGTCACATGCTACCATAATTCTATTTTTCTTATCTAATTTGCATTGTTTATCATTATGGATATAGGCAAAAGGCTTGAATTTGAAAGTTCTAACATTAGTTTAATCAATTCTTCACTAATCTATAATTTAAAAGTTTATCTTTTGTATAGCATTAAGTATGGTATTGCTAATTGATGACAATCGCCACAATTTTCTTTACGTTATTTGGATTCTTTCTTTCATTATCACATTGAAGAACTAATCATTTTGTTAAATTTATTCATCGACCAAGTATTGCAATCACTTTTTGCCAGCTTTTATAATCTTTTTGCAATTTGAATTTTTGTTGTGAATCAACAAGAATATTAAAAATATTCTACAATGACCAACTCTTTTTTGTCATTATGAGGGTAATGTTAAATAATTTGTTTTAATTTCAGCCTTTTAAATAAAATTTTTAATTTTGTTCTGAAGACCTGTGACCAGTTCAAGTTCTTAAATTCGAAGTATTTTTTGTTACTAGTTCTTTTATATTAATCTTTGTATAGTAATTTATTGTTAATTTATCTTGTGTGCAGAGAGTTCAGGCATATTAGTAATTCTGAACACTTCTAACTTAGTATTCAGTTTTTCAGTTCAAGTGTAAATTTTAAGAAAGAGTAATAGTTTTTTTTTTTAAAGTTATTTGAAAAGAAAGTTAAATATTTTTGTTCTTTAAGCTTTTACATGTAGTTTATTTAATGATACTTGGGTTACTGAGTTCAAAGTAGGGTGATATAAGAACTTCAAGTAAGGATAGAAAAAGCTTCTGGTGGTTACATTTTTGTATGCCAAAAAAATTTTGTTGGAAAAGTTTCTTTAGTGCAAATTTTGCTCAAAAATGGCCTTTGTTTTAAAGATAGAAGAAGTATTTTGGTAAAATTCTATGGCTTGGTATGGGTTTATTAGACTTTCCAATTTTTACACCAATCTTAATTTCATGATTTTGCCCAATCACCCACTTTCAGAATCATTGCCTTGCTTAATCTCCAACTTTAAATTAATCGCATGATTTTCGGTTTGCATATGGTGATTTTGAATGTTTCATTTTATTTACTCTTTCCACAGAATTACTTAATAACTAAATATTAGAAACTTGATTACACATTTTGTAAAATATATATCACAAAACAAAAGTTAATTGAAATATTGATTCTTATTTAAGGCACATTTGTTCTTTTTTTTTTATTAAACAAGATTGTTTTTAACTATTTATTTTGAATAGATGCACAAATATTTGTAACAATACTATACACGTATTTACTTTACTATAAAGTTAAAGTGCGATAATATAAATAGATTTTTATAAAAGCTTTTTAATTAATGAGGCAGTTGCACATATTATATAATAATATAGTAAATATTACATTTACAGTGATAATTTTTACAATTCAACAGCAAATCTATATATGCCTCAAGTATTTCTGTGTTATACTTAAGTTAAATGTAGCTTAATGTATACAAATGTATTGTTTATGTACTAATATAACTCTTACTCGTCTAATTGTCACATGTTGAAATATTGTCAATTGGGTAATCGGTGTTTAATTGAGTGAAATAGTAGAAACTGTTTTTAGTAGCAATTTATTATAAGTCAGTTTTCATTTTGATTAAGCAAAGGGTTGTACCAAGTACAATAATTGTTCAGATTGATAGAAAGCATGACATTAATGAATATTTTATAATTAATCATAATGTTTTTAAAATGTTTGTATTTAGAGAGGAGGGCATACACATATTATTGAAACCTAATGTTTTTAAAATGAAAGCAAGTAAGAAGTGGAACATTTATTTAACACATTTAATAAATCTTGAAAGGAAAAATAATTTAGTGAGAAATTTAAATAAATTTAAGTATTCCCTTTAAATTATTTGGAAATTTAAACTAGACTTTGATATCTATTTACATCTGCACATTTTTGTGCTCTTTTGAATGTAATTTCTGTTATTTTTTTAAATACTTATTTTATTTTGCTGTCATAAGCTCACAAAATATTATCAGGTGCTTAGTAACAGTACTGTAAATCTTAAATACTAGTTGAATTGATATGATTTGTTATTCTTGATCCTAGCTTATTGTGTATGCTTGTAAATTGTTTATTACTTAAAGGATTTATATTTAAAATATATATATATATTTATGTAAGTGACTTGCATCACTACTATTTGCTATGTTTTTGTGGTAAAATATCACAAGCCAGTTCAAGTTTAACGAGATTTCCAATGTCCATACCAAACTCTGCAGAGTTATCTCACCAACCTAAATTACATAAATTTGCTCAATATCCAGTTTTTAAAATCAAAATTTTGCTCAATCTCAAATTTTCAGTATCACATTCTCTTGCTATTTTTTATTCCAAATATCAAAATTTGAATGCTGAATTATATTTACTGGTTTTAGATCAGGTGCCTGAACGGGAGATAAAATTCACCAAACTGGCTTACTGGGTCAGAATGTATTTTGTGACCTAACTTTCGTTTTATGAAGTGACATGATTGTGCTCATAAGCGAAATCTGTTTTGTACGCTAGTAACCCTTGAAGCATTTGATTTATTAATTTGTATTTATTACATTGTTTTTTTAAATGGATGATTTAATGTTTGTTTTAAAAAAATATGTTTTTGAAGAGTAGTTTGCAGTGAATTTTATGTTAAATAATATTGCTGTTTTATGTTGTATATTAAGTATTGTATATAAACATATTTATATTTATTCAGAATAATGTTGATTGATTAGAAACTGGTTTTTAGTAAGAATGTATATTTATGTTATAGGTTTCAATTGGTGTTAAATTGCAGTATACTATTTTTTTTTACACAGGTTGCCACTGCCCATTTGACTAAAATTAAAATTTTCATAAAAATACATATTATTTAAGTTATAATTTTAATGTTTTACATTACATTGATTAGTTATATATTATATTAGTTAACACATTGCCTAGTTGTAACAAGGCAATAATGTATTAACTATGGCACTTTAAATCTAAATCAATAACATGCATTTTTAATGAAAACTGTTTCTTATTAAATGTGTAGTGACTCGTACCTTAAGAACTCTTGTGCTACATGTTACAACAGATGTATCAGCAATAATATGAAATTTTAGAATTTGTATAACTTAGATGCTGAAATAAAGGTATTAGTTTGGGAATTTGTCATATCACAGCTAAAGATAAATATAAAACATTGGCTCTATAAGTTGGAGCCAGAAGAACGATATCTCCAGGGTGGAGGTCAATTTCAAAATCAAATTTTTTCCTAGACTATTTCTACTTTATTAGTAGAACTTAACTCTGAGCTTGTTACAGGGAAATTTGCTGGTACAATAATATTTTATGAGTTCAATTCCCAACTGGATTCTTGCTGTTGCTCATAATCCATTTAAAACTACAAGTCCCATTCATTTACAATTAGCCATTATATATGTAAAGTAACTGTAGAATAATGAAACCATATTCACATTTGAAACAAAAGTAATAGCAGCTACTGTTTTTGTGACAGTATTAGAAAGTGTTTAGGAATGTACTCCTATATGTAAAAAGTTGTTAATTCAGGTTATGTGTTGTAGAAAGGGTGGTTTTAGAAGTTTCTAATTGATTCTGATATTGAAATTTTAGTATTACTGTTTTGTACTAGTTTACATGTTACCACATTATTAAGTGTAAGAGAAATGCATATGCAAAATTTTTACTATTAGTCGACATGTGGATTTGGGGATTGACAATAAGATTTAAGTCTTTGAAAACCTTTTCTCCATGAAAATTTATTATTAAATTAAAATTGCTGATGTCTTTTCTTTTATTATAGGTGCTGAATGTTTGCACAACATTTTTATCTTTTAGCTGACCTAAAACACTCCCCTTATTCCTGAGATTTCCTAGTTTACTTATGGTAATATCTTCTGTGTAAATCAATATTTTGTTATGACTGTTCTTTGCAATTAAAATTGCCATATTTTGTTTACTGAATTTCCCAAATAATTAATATTTATCTTTATGTTAAAAGTTTTTACTAACAAAATTTTTTTCTGCATTTCTGTGAATTTTGATTGGCATAAATGTTAATTATAATTTAAGGGTTATATTTTCATTTATGTCTTATGATTAGTATTTGTTTTCAGTTAAAAGTTCATAAAATTAAATTTTTAAGTAAGATAGTAGGAGATTTTGATCGGTTTTAAATTTATTGCAGTTTTAAAGTTTAAAATTTTTCTAATTTTCATTTGATATTGAATACGTTTGTATTCATTATGGAAGTAATTCAGAATGTGTAATTTTTCTCATAGTATATTGCATAGATTTGAAATACTTGGTTTTATTTAAAAATTTTGTGTATAATATATGAAGCTCAAATGTGTTATAGATATTTTCTATTGTAAATTATTTTAATATGCAAATAAAATACAATAGTGTTTTTTATTTGACAAACTTAGAATAATTTCAAAGAAATTACGCATATTTATTCTGTTCTATCGCTAAGTTAAACTTCTATCTTGTAGTATTATCTAACAGGTTATTTCTGTTTTTGAAGAGTAGTCCTATTGCTTCATTCTAAAGTGTATATTTCATTTAGTGTTAAACTACATAATTTTACAACTTATTTCATTTAAATTAAAATTTCTGTAAAATGTATAGAATTTTAACATTTGTTGTTGAAGTCCTTTTAGAGCAATAGGAAGAATTTCAAATTATGCATAATTTTACATACATTAATTTAATTAATGACAAAATTTAAATTTTTTTAATTTCTGCCAAGGAGGGGGGGGGTGTAACTGCACCCTATACTTTGGCAGAAATTACTGGTTGGTTAAGCTTTTTGTTCCCATTACTGGAAGGTAATAAGTTTAATCCTGAGTTAACTAAAGATATATCTTGCTAACTGAAAGTGACTGAGGCATGTTAAATGGACTATGATCACGATGTCCTCCAAATTAAATGATATTTCTTGGGTTGGCAAGTCAAGTTTCGGGGCTTTTCTGCTTGGTCCCTGCTTCTAAATTACAACTATTTCCACCCAGCTGCTTCTTTCTAACAGGATGACCAGTTAGGGCCTAGGTACAGGTATGTATGCTGATGCAACAACCAAAGCATAAGATTATTATGATCAAATTAAATGTGTTAATTAAGAATTTATATTTTCTTGGAATTACCATTTTAAATATTTCTAAAGTGTACTAGTGAACTCACAGCTGAAAGGTGATTGCTTGCCTTTGGTTTAATGGTTATATAACAAATCTCACTTAAGCATGGATGTTTGTGTGGGTTCAGAATCTACTTTAAACTGTTAGTTCTTGTGTACAAAAGATGCCATTGAATGACAAAGCAGCCTCCCCTATCATTCTTAGATTCTTCACTAATGAAAGGAAAATATGTTTGTTATTATGAGTCTTTACTATTTTTCATGATTGAATCTAATTTATAAAGGTATGACTTCTGATATTAGTTAAGTAACACCATAGTCATTATTTAAAATGAAAAATATTATTTTCTAGTTTTAGTTTGAGTGCTTATATTTTTGTTAGTCATTCTCTTAGTTTTTGTATTTCTTCTGCTAGATTATACTTTCTTTAGTTAAGAAATAAGAAATTTTTTCATGGGTTATATCATTTTTTCTTTTGGCATACAAGTTTTACTGTCAAACAATTTGAAAACTTAAAAATATTGTATATATAAAATGCATTAATATTTTACTACCTCCTTTTTTCTATCCTGAGAGCCGATTTCTTTAATTTTATTTTAAGACCAAATCGTGTGAATCTGCGATTTTTATATGTGCATTTATTATTTACTTTAGCATTTTCTTGAATTTTGTTTACATTGGACTTTTTAATTAAAATAAAAATAACTATATTTTTCAGTTGTAGAAATTCAATATAAATTCTAATGTATATATGTCTTGAGTGAGAATTCTTTAATCATGGTGCTATTTTAATGCAAGTTGCACTAACTACAAAGACACAAGTTTATGTAATGCTACAAACAAAATTCCTCTTGATCAAGTTTTTTTGATTGTGAATTATAATTTTCATTTTATTCTTTTTACTATTTTAAGTAAAAAGGAAAAAGTTGAATGACTGAATTGTGCTGTTTTTAATATTGATATTTTATGTTTTTGCTGAAGTTCATAAATAAGTTACTGTCATTAAATTAATATGTCGATTTGAATAGAAATGACTCAAATTGTTTTATATTTTCTACTATTTTAATTTTAAAATGTTATTTTCTTATAATTGTTCTGCATTAAAATAACAACAATCTTCATACATGCAAGCTTATGTATTATGAAAAATGGAACATAAGCAAGTCATTTAATGGTTCCAGAATGTTTTGTCCAAAATCTTAGATTACTGAATAATTCTCATATTGTCTTCAATGAAAACTTTTCTTATTCTTTATGATTAACAGTTTCTACTTTATTGAATAATTTTCATATTCATACTATTAGATTTTCTTAATCATAGCACTTAAGTTACAGTAATTTGAATATTTATTGCGAACTTAACTGTAAACTCTAATCGGGGAAATCTACAAATATTTCGGATAAAATAATTGGATAACCCATCATTTTAGTAAAAGATACAATTTTACAAGCCGTTTCAGGTTTGGTGCAATTTACAATTTTCATACCAACAGATGCCCAGTTGTCTCACTAGTATAAATTGTATCACTCTTCGCAAAATATACAGTTTTCAGAATACCAATCATACCTAATTTCTGACTCTGAATTTCACACTCTTTTTTATAAAGTATCAAAATTTCAAATATTTCTTATTTACTTGCTACTCAAGTTTTTAATTAACCAACCAATTAGTGGCACTCTATCTTTAGAAAAACCTCCTTTGCAACACAATCTAACAGAGAATCAAGCAGTAAGGCTAAATTAATAACATACATTTTTATGAAAACTTGGATTTCTAATTGAGTAGTTGCATCCACCTTAAAAAACGTATGTTGTACCAAAATCTGACATAGGAGAGCATTTTGACAAACATCCTAACAATATTCATTAAAATTTTCGTGAACTGTTATATTTAAAGACGATAAATGTTTTCCTCTTTGTGGAAGGTGTTTTTATTTCCTATATTTTTCAAATATTTTATCTCATATTTGAAATTTAGTATTTTTTGAATTATGCTTTTTATATTACCTATAAATTCACTTTGTCATATTTTATTATTCTGTGTAAGATTGACTAGCTAGAGTATTTATCATAAGCATTATACTGTTTTTCTAATTTTTTATTTTCTATTCCTTTAGATTTCTATTGAGAAATGACAAATTGGTGTCAACAGAATTTATAAAATGGGTAAATTTGTTGTATATTTTACTTCTAGTAATATTCTTAATATTTAAAATTCATAATATTGGCCATTGAATTAAATATTAAAGATCAGTTAGCTTCACTTTGGTAATGCAAGACATAATTAAAGATTTCTAAAATGAACTTTTTATTACTTTCAATACAATAATCTTCTTCAAATGCAAAAAGTAGAAAATGCAAGCTCATAAAATTTTTTAAATTTAGATCAACTGTTACCTTCTGTGATATGTGAAGAATTAGACTCTATTTTAAGAAGTAAAAGTTATGCAGTCGATTGAATAATAAAAAAAATGGATAATGTTAAATTATACAATAGAGTTAAGACGGCTACAGTTAATATAAAATCGCAAACTTCTTTAAAATATCTCAATTATGCTCAAAAATGTAAGTTTTTAATTATTTAGTGAGAACTTAACAGCCTCATATTTTTCAGAATGTTTAATTGAAGATACTTTCAATTTTATGGATGTTATTACTGATGACAGAATAATGTTAAATGTGGAAAACTGAGTATCAACATAATCAAGTATTACTTGTGAAATCAAAACCTTTAAAGCACAGATTTCACAGTTAAATTAAAAACTACCACACTTCCACAAATGTTAAATAAATTTTTAAAAAACTTGATTTGATTGTCTAAAGAGTGAAATCACATTTTAATTGTATTTTTTTACACCTCAATATATAATTAACTCCATATATAAATTCTCTAAACAGTAACATTAGTAAAATATCATCAAATCTTGAATCAAATGTAATTGTGCAAAGGAAATTAAAATTCTAATAAAAATATGATACTTTAGGAAAAATAATAAATTAATTATGTTGTGAAACTAAAAAAATAATTATTTCTACTTGAAGTTTTCTGTATTGAATATTATAATATTTAAAAGAAATAAAATTTGAATGGAAATCGTGTCACAAATATATATTATAATCATATGTCTAAATTTTATTACATAGAAAGTATTCACTACTATATAATTAATTATATGAGTACATTTTGTGCATATTTTATTCAGGTCTCCACATGTGTATTTATCCTATTTTGTTTACATTTATTATCTTATTTGTGCAGCA
>JAPDSC010149738.1:128481-142240 GCA_026290005.1 Latrodectus geometricus
AAAGTAGAAAATCTATATCCTGATTATCTATGCTCTTATTAATATTAAATGTGTATATTATAAATCTCTTAACTTATTATATATACATTTAATAAATCATAAGCCTATATATTTATAAACTTTTTGCATTTTAATATATTTTTATTAAATATTAAAATATATTAAAATTTTGAAATAAAACTGATTTATATAAATACAATATTCTAGTATTTGATTAAATATTTGTCAAGAATTAAATATTATTTTTTTTTTTACACAATTTGTTTGTAAAGAATTATTTTGAATGATTATCTGTTAAACAACTAATAAATTAATTAGTATATCTGATAAGTTTTTTTCTACTTTATTAAGAAAAATTTTAAAACAAGCCAGCAAAACTGACATCTAATGTTATTTATTTTTTTTAATTATTATTATAAAAGTTAATGCACAAAATGTGTTTGAGGTTTCTATGATAAAACTCCATTTTTATGACAGTATATATTGCATAGGGAAATATTTAAAAACTTTAACGTGTTAGAAATTTTTTATAGAAATATATATTTCAATATTTAATATTGCTTTTTTAATTTTTAATATCTTGCACTAATTTTATCATGGCATTCTATTCTACTCTGTATTCCATTAAGAAATGTTAACAAAAAATATTTAATGCCAAGTCACTTTAAAATCTTATGCTTTGAAATTTTACAGAAGTCTATTTTTTGTCTTCATATTAAGTCATTTATTTTAAAATTAGACTGAAGTGAATAGAAGAATTTAAAGAAATGACCATGAGCATTGATAGTGTAGCATAGGTTATATGAAAAATTAATTAAAAATATTAATGACAACTAAATTTTTTCAGGTGAATTTTATTAAAAAAAAATTGAAAATATTAATGCTTTATGTTTGTTCTTTTTCATGGTCTCTAATAATAAGTCATAAAAATTAACAACTTATTGAAATAGATCAGTTTGAATATGCTTGTGTGAAATTCATAATTTGCTGAAATCTATTTATTCTTTTAAATGAAAAATCATTCAAAAGTTTACAATAATGCACTGATAACCAAAGTACTTTGCATGCTTTTAAATTCATTCAAATTGAAATATTTATATTTAGTGATAATTATTTTGTATCATTTATAAAGCATAGCTGAAAAGTATTTTTTTTATATGATGGTTAAAATTTTTCATAAATATTGTTATCTTATTCATTGTTTGTGTATATATACCTCTTAAATTGAGATTTTCAACTTTTATAATAACCAATAATTTTATACACTGTAAACATTTTTAAGTGAAAGCTAGTCTGCTCTTATTTAATTTGTAAAAGCCATTATTGAAAACACAGTGCTGAATTTTTTTCTTCCAATGATCATTTTGATATAATTTAGCTTCTTCTAAAGATTAAAATACTAATTTAAAAGAAAGCTATTAATTTATCCAGAAATTTGGAAAGAAAAACATTAAATTGTTGTTAATTATAAATTCACGATAAATAACTTTTTGTCTAATTTTTCAGCTATGAAAAACGGAACATATACTCCTGTTGAAGCAGGTCCGTATAAAAACATCAATTTTAGTAAAAAACTTCAGAAAAACCAGTGTTGTCAAAACTACTTTAGAAATAAGAAATGTAAAATACATATAAAACCATCTGGAATAATGGAAAACATCAAACTAGATTTTGATGATGTTCCATTTCAAAATCTACGCGTAAATAATATAAAGAAAAGTTTTCCAAAAGTTTTTCAAACAGATTCACTTCACTATTTGGCTGTATATTATATAACTCAAAGAATATTAAGTGCTGCCAAAGAAAAAATGTTGTGCACTGTGTTTTATAAAGATTTCTTGAGTAGAATGCGAGGAGATATTGAAGAACCTGCCAAAATGTTTTTTTTCGTTGAAGAACAGCATTTGCATTTATATGAAGATGCTTTATCTAAAATTCCTTATGTGAAGTTAAACAGAATAACAACAATAGAAAAGAAATCTTTTAAAAAAGCAATTTGTACTTTTAAAAAGTATGATAAGATTTCTAAAAAATATAATAACAAGGTTAAAAAAAGAAATAAAAGGCAATCAGAATTGCTGCAGAAGTATAAATCATCCATTAATTTTTCACAAAAGCGTTTAAAAATTGATAAAAAAAATTATGTTTATATTGAAAAGCATAATTTTAAATTAGCAAGAAAAGCCCTGAGTTGCATGGTTTCAGTCCCACAATTAAAAATTAATGAAAACTATATACAATCAGAGGAAGTAACCTATAGAGAAGAAATTTCCTCCACTGAAAAAATATTCAAATCTGTATCTGATGAACCTATAGTTGAAAATACCAGAAATATGAATGAAATCAGTGAAACTGAAGGTAACAATGTTAATAATGAATTAGATAAGTTAGAGAATGTAAGCAAAGTAGATGTAAAGGAGAAAGAGGTTTTAATGCCTAACATTCTCCAGTCTTCCGTAGAAGTAATTTTTAAGTTGACAGTTTAATTATCTGTGCAACTGGAAACTTATCAAAGATTTAATGCGGTTTAAGAAAAATTTATTATTCTATTTAAATTTGTGAGCTGATTCTGAAGAGAAAAAAAAAATCATGTGAAGAAAGAGCATTTTGCTGTATTGAAAATTATTCTTTCAAAAGTGTACCAGTATAAAACTAAAAAAAGAAGAAAAATGAATAAATCTTAATTTAATAAAGCAAAGTGCTTTTTTTTATATATATCTTTTAATAGTGCATAATTATAAAATCCTAATACTTGAATGATAATCTATAGAATTTTTAATTTATTTAAATATTAATATAAAATGTATCATTTATATTGGTAAAAATTTGTTGTGTATTATCTATTATAAGAAATTAGTATATCAGCCAATTTTGAATTTACAGTAAGTAACATTTTCAACTGACAGGTTAGTCATTCAATTGCATTGAGTTTAAAAAAAAAAAAAAAAAAAAAAAAAAAAAAAAAAAAAAAAGTGCCATTTTTGTCTCTGTTGCTGAGAAATTCATGTTTATTTTAAATTTTCCTGTATTTAATATAACTTGAAGGCATAAAAGATTATTAAAGGCTTTTTTAACAGGTGTAACTTTTTTTTAAAAAAAATTTCTAATGTATTGAAAATGGTTTTCAATGATATGGAATTGCGGATTTTGCTCATTTTAAATTGTGATTTATTGCACTTGTACTTTTTACTTAAGTAACTCTGCATTTGTATACAAACTACTAGAAAATATTGTTCCGTTATTTTTATATGCATTTTTATTCACATTGGTATAAAAGAAACTATATTTTAATGCATCAAATTTTCAGGAGAATTTTTTCAAAGTATAAATATATTTTCCCTTCCTAAGGAAAGAAAAAAACTTAACAAAAATTGTTTCAAATTGGAATTTTTTTTCCTGAATTTTATTTGCATTTATTATATTACATAATAAATACACTCAATAATTAATTCAATGATATTTTGTGATTAAATTTTAATTAAAATACATTCTCATTATTGGCTTATAAAAAAAAAAATCCAATATTTGATTCACAGTTGTAACTTACTATTTTTTATGCAGTACACCTTAAAAAAGAAAATTGTTTGCTGTTAATGTTCTTCATATACAAAGGTAAGCATCCAATAAACCTGTTATTTCCTGATATTTGGTAAAACAAGGAATTAAAAGAATTCCAACTCTTTTCCTAAAGCTAAAAGTAGAATATAAAAAATT
This sequence comes from Latrodectus geometricus, assembly GCA_026290005.1. Classification (NCBI taxonomy): domain Eukaryota; kingdom Metazoa; phylum Arthropoda; class Arachnida; order Araneae; family Theridiidae; genus Latrodectus; species Latrodectus geometricus. The sequence goes on from JAPDSC010149738.1 coordinate 132,196, forward strand.
TTAGTTTTATATTTTGATGTGAGTATGATAAGATCAACATTCACACTCTTGATATTGAAATATCTTTAGAGTTTAAAAAACAGTGGTAAGAGGCTGCTTCCCTGAAATGCTAGATAAGTTTAGTTAAAATATTTACTATTTGAAGTTACAAGCAACTATAAATATATTTTATATCAAAAATTTATTTTTTAGAGGAAAAAAAAATCTTGTTGGCTTTAATTATTATTTTTCCCATGTTATAAGTTTATTAAGAGCTATTTTGATAATTTATAAGAATTGTAAACATTGATTAAGCTAATTGGGTTTTAGATTAATATGCTGCATAAATAAATTAAGATGTTAGTTAAAGGAAAACAACTTTATTCTTCCGTCAGTTTAGGACTGTTGAATCGGCAATTTTGTTTTGGTAAAGCTATTTATTATTTAAAATTCAACTATGAAAAACAGCCTGTAGTAATTAAATTTTCATGTTATACCCTTGCCAAACTCAAGTGGAGAATGTTCTAGTAGCAATAAAAGTATTCTTTAACTATTGTTGGGGGAACTATCCAATTTAAAATTATTTGTATGAAGTGTAAGTACTTATTCCAGTTGCAAATTATAAAGACTAAGGGTTGATAATACTATCTATTGAAAGGTAATATTGTTACATTTTTTTTCATTAATGAAAATAGATCTTTCATTTGCTTAATTATATGGTTTGTTGATAAATATAAGGAATGAAATCTCAAACTAGTGTTCTATTGGTTTTAAGTCAATTCTCAAATGGCTATATGGACTCCAGCCCTTTTATTTCTTTTGTGGAAAGATATAATTATTTTAATACAGTTAAAAATTTTAGCATATTTGTTTTCATGCTCTTGGCTACATTTTTTCTGGGCATTTATTTCTTTGTTAACTTTTTATTAATACATTCATTTAATTTCTCTTATATCAATTTTACCTCAGACTTTGTTATGTATTAGAAAATATTTATATTGCAAATAACCTGCATCAATATAATTTTTTATTGTGCTAAATATTATGTTAATATAAATAAGAAGTTGATGCAAGTAAACACACCAAGTAAGACTCATTTTAGATCATAATCTTTATCCCCTTATTGCATGGTGAATTTCATTAAGTCATTTTCATTACATATTAAAGATTGAAAATTGTTTTCTAATATTTTAAATAAATGTCTAATTTATAAAATTTTCATATCAAATTTCTGTTTTATAAATAGGGGACATTAGAATAACATTAGTTTGCGAATCTGTCGGAAAAGGAGTTGTCATTAAAGATACAGTAAGTCAAGTTAAACTGTTTTTCTCTCAAGTTACTTCATTGAGTGCTTCATTTTAATATATGTATACTTTTCTAAATATTTTTACCTTTTTTTTTTTTTTTTTTGGTATTGTTTAAATTACTAAATGTTTGTACCTAATGTTACTTTATTTTTATCAATATTAACTAATAATAAAATCTCATTTTCTCATTTTAATACAAGACTGTACTTAAATTTTCTCAACTTTTTTAGATTTATTCTTAAATATTACAAATTTGCCTTTATATAAAAAAAAGTAAATCTAGAACATGTAATTTTAAAAATATTTTATTTTCTTAAGTTTTTTTACAACCTTGAGTGTTTTTTTTTTTTTTTTTTTTTTTTTTTTTTGTAGCCAATTCTTAGATATGTTAATTTTTTTAAATAACCAAATTATTAGTGCTGTGGCCTTTGTTCGTGGGTTCAAATCCCTCCTGGGGTGTGGATGTTTGTAAGTGATTTGGAGTTTACTTTAAATTATAGGTCTAAGTCTAATAGTCCTGATGTGCAAAATTATTTTTGAATGACAGCTGACCAAACCAAACATCTTTAAAATACAAAATTTAAGAATCTTATTTATTTTTTAACTTTCAAAATCATGATCTGTAAACTCTATGAAAATATAGATAATGCTTAAATGAAGTGATAAAAAGTATATTAAATTTCTTGGTTTTTTTACTAAATCATTCTAATTAATAATGATTGATGTCCATGATAAATATTGTTCTGTGCTGGAAATATTTATCACTTTATTTTTCATTGTTGATGTCCTTCGTTGAGTTAGGTGACAACTTTGAATAAATTTCAGTTATGTTATGGTTATGTTTTCAGTTTACGTTATGGTTTATTATATTTTTACTACAAAATATTATGTAAATCTTTATTACTTAAAAAGGTGAACAATACATGGCAATGTCTTTGTCATGATTGTTATAAAGTATTATCCTAATTTATAATTTTTAAAAGTATCTGATATTTTAATTTGTAACATTTGTTAATAACATAATTCATTAGTTGTGTTTCTTAATTATGAGAACTCATAATTTTTGTAATAAGTGTAATGCTATTTACTGGAAATATATTAAATTCTATATGAAATAGGTACTGGTAAATATAAGAAGATGCATTTTTTTTTTTCCTATTCTAACTACTTTGAAGCAGCTAGATGGCTGATAAGTCTTTATTTTCTATTTAATTTTATTTTTGCTTATTTGGTAAGTTAATACATTTTAGTCTAATATGAGTGAGTATGCTAATTTTATGATACATTAATTTGTTAGTCTTTCAGAAAGTTTGCTGGATGTATTTTTCTGAGAAATTGGTAAGTACATATAGATTATTTTAATGGAATTAAACTTGTTCAATTGTTGAAAAGTGGTTAGTTTTTGTCTCCATCAGGTATGTAAACTTGAGTATATTTTAACTATTCAATATATTGGATTTTTTTTTTTTTTTTTTTTTTTTTAATATCAATTTTCCAATCAAATTCTATTATTCAAGTACTGAATTATTTGAAAATAATTTTATTTCAGTAAGCAGATAATGAGTCTCACTTGTCAAATATACCCAAAGACTTAAATGGAATAAAATCAAAACAAATTTATTTGGAAATTTATAATGCATTTCGCTTAAAGATTAATATTGCATCACCTTATATTTGTTTTATTTTGTAATACAAGAGGATAGATTTATTAAAATTTTTTGTTTTGTCGACTTCAACTACATACTTTTAATGATATAAATAATAAGCATGTGTGTGTATATATATATGAGTGTGTGTTTGTGTATTTTATGATTGTATATTATAGAAATATAATCACTTATTAGTTAAAATTTTATATTTTAAAAAAATATCAATTCTATTTAAATTGTAAAAAATTTTATTGAATATATCTTCTAATGATTGTTGTTATCCTTCAAGCCGAGATTTACAACCACTTGAGTTCAAAAGAGGGAACAACTAATTTTTTAAATTTCCTGTTATTTGCAATTTGTGTTAGATAAATAAAATATTTGTATGTATATTAATAAAATGTATATTAAAGTTGATTTAAAAAATGTATTTCTTGTGTTTGTTTAAATTTATTCACGACTGGATTTGTGAAGGATTAAAATACATGCTCATGAAATTGTATGTCATATTTAGAACATTCAGTACTTATCATTTTTTGTTGGAATTTTTATTATTTATACATTAATAAATTGTTAATATTTAAAGTGTTTCAACATTTTTATTAAATATTTAGAAAAAATTCGTAATTTTCATGGTTTATTGTGCTTAAAGTTTATAATTGGTTTGGCTATATATTAAAATAATATATTTGTGTTTCTACACTGAATCTAATTACTAGTTACTTACCAAGCTCTGAACAGCTAAATTCTTTTACCAAAATGTTAACTCCTCAAATGTTTGGAATTCTGTGAAGAAAATGCTTAGTTTTTAATTTGTGGTAATAACATAGTGTTTAGGATTTCACATCAATGCAAGTTTTCCACCTTTTAGCACTTGTCAAGAATACAAAAGCTTCAAATTTTTGTTGAGACTTACAGCTGGGAAATCCTTCAATCGCTGTCAGCTGAATATGCCTTTTTATAGAAAGCAAAATATGCCTTTTATATATATATATGTATGTTCTGCTCTAAAATATCTACAAGTCTCTATGATAATTTTTTATTAAACTAAATATGAATTTTGTTTGTTTTGAAAATTATTATTGGGAAATTTAATCTCTTTTTAATAAAGGCAGAAAAGCTATTGTAGTTCCCAGATAGTTAAACTTGTAATGATTTTAAATAACTGTAATAAGTTAATTTTCTTCTTTTTGATTTGTTATTCATTGCAGATACTTTTCAAAATAAACGCTTAATTACTAAAAGCAACAAAAGAAATAGTTCTGTTGCATCAATACATGCAAGCTGAAAACTTTCGACAAAATTGTATATTTTTAATCCAAAAAAAAAAAAATAAATAAAAGCTTATTTAATTGTCTAACAATAGACTTCAAAGTATATCGTAAACTATCGATTTCACTTGAAATTTTAGTGAAAAATTTAAAGTTTTTATATTACATTTTAAAAATTTACCCAATAAGCATGAAGAAAAAAAAAAAGATTCAAATTAATACTGAAGTTTCTTCATTTCTTTAAAACTGTCGAAAATGATTCCCAGAAAAGAGATCAAAACATTTGATACTTTTTTTTTTAATATCAATAAATCTCTAATATTTTTCAAAGGGCGGCTTGGGTAAAAGCAGTGTTCTCCTAACAAAAGGGCAAGGTTCAGGATAAAAACAATTTATGCTTTGCGAATCTTGAGGTTTTGTAAGCAACATAATGTATACAAGAAATGACACTTGTTTTAATTCTGCTTATCATGAATATGTCCTTAACACAGTGTTCTTAATCTCTATTTTCATTTTTTTTTAGTTAGTTAAATAATTTAAAAATTAAAATAATAAACCTTGAAAATATAATTATAACATAAATTTGCAAATATTTTCATTTAAAATATTTATCTTAATTAAAAGAATGCATCATGCTAATACATCTTATTTCCATTTTCTTATTTATGGAAGTATTTTATAATATAAATTTATATTTTTCTATGAAAAATTTAAATATATTTCATTTGAATGTTTGATAAAACTTATTTTATGTATGCATTTTAAAATCGGAGAATAGTTAATTTTGCAATGCTATTTTTTTAACATACAACAAAAAATGATTTAAGCTTCATTTCATTTACATAAAAACATATTATTTAAAATTTAAGATTTTCTATTTTTTGTCGATGATTTATAAAAATATATAAGCATTTAAAATGACAATTCTACTAAGAAATTTATTCTATTTTTAAATTAAAATTAGATACAATGTATATATATGTGTGTGTGTGAGAGAGAGTAATTAAAACCTGAGAATTTACTAGGATCAAAAATTCACAGAACAAAATATATTATCAAATTTTAATAAAATGTCAATGTATAAGAACTATGTAAAAAATAAATAAAAACCATACTAAATTCGCTCTTATAAAGTTAAATATATATATATAATATTTTATCCATTCTAATTTTATTGAAAATTTTTAACTTAATAAATTTTATTATTTTGAACAAATGAAATAATATAGATTCCTTATATTTCATCCTTGTCGTGAAGTTACATTACTTATTCTTACAATTAAGCAAAAAAAATTATATATAAAACACAAAATCTAAAGAAATGTCAATTTAAAAATTATTTTGATCAAAAAAGTGAAAATAAGTATTATATATGTTTCTAATAAATTGGAAAAATTAGATAATCTCTAACTATGAAAATCTGAATTTAACTATGAAAAATTAAATAATCTTTAACTATGAAAATAGAAAAGTAAAACATTAAGAGAAAATAGAAAAGAAGCTGTTATACTTTCTTGAAGCAGAGGATTCTGAAGATTGTGTGTGAAATCTCTCAACTATTTGGATTTATGCTTGCATTAATTCAATCACAATCGTAACCGTTTACATAAGTGAGTTCCCAAATCTCTATTTCGTAGCAATCTGTCAATTTTGAGGGTTGAACTTATAAAGCATTGCAGAGTGAAGCCAGTTGCCTCTACCATGGTGCTTGGGATAGTCGGTAAACGCACAGAATCTTTTTTCGAGTTAACTTAGGATAGCCAGTCATGGGGTTAATATTTTTTTTTTAGTTTAATAATTAGTGTAAATATTTCATGCATGTAAGCTTAGATCCATTATTTCGCAAAATTTAAAGCAAAATATTCTATGCTAAAAAATAAAATTTATTCAAGGCTGAATAATATTAAATATTATAATTGAAGATTCCCTCTCTCCAGTTTTTCTTCCTTTATCTTAATTTTTATCACAATATTCTGAATATTTTCTGAATCAAAAAGGGTCATAATTTTATATATATTTTTAATTTTCCATGCAAGTTTTGACTAAATCTCAAATAACTTAATTTTATGATTTCTTTCATTAACCTCTACTACATTATTTATAGGGAATAAATATTAAGAATATTCTTTCATGATATTTTAATGCATCCAATGTACAAATCTTAAATTTTGGAAAACTAGTCATATTTCATATTTATTTTTTAATCGCATATATTAGTATACAAAATTTTTTTTTTATACAACTATATATTTTTAAAGCTTGAAAGTCATTTCTAATAGTGTTTCTTAATATTCCTGATGACTTTTTTTTTTTTTTCTTTTTGTAAGCTGTGTGTTACTGCTTTGTCTTTCAATAAATTTTACAATGAGATAATTTTTTTATTGTTTTGTTAATTTTTTGCTCAACATATCTTTTTCTTTGTATTATGTTTTTCCATTGATATTAAGAATATATATATAAGAATAATATAAACATTTTTATATGTACTATATCAGTCATTGGTTTCGTAATTAAATTACTAAAATTCATTCCAGTGTACAAAAGTTTTGCATATTCGTTATGAAGTAAAACGCGCTGACGAATGTCTTATTACTTGAAACCCTTCTTGAGTTATTGCAGTGGGCATTCATTTTTACGAACACGGTAAGACCAGTAAAATAATTCTTAAAATCGAAAGTTCGTATTATTGAAAAATAAAAAATTTCATCTTAAAGTTATTGTTATTGCATTCTCTTATATAATACTCTAAGAAAAGTTGAATATGCATTATATAAAAAACATGCAAAATAAAATTCATTATTAAAAATAATTCTTACTGTTAATTGGGGAAAAACGAGTTAAAAAACAGTTCTTATAAAGTACACTTTTTTTTTTTTTTTTTTTTTTTTTTTTTTCCCCTTTTCCTCTACTTGTTTTGCTGGTTTTCGCAGCATTAAGTCATTTTCCTTATTTTTGGTATCTAAAAGTTTCATTCTCATACATATTGTCAGTCATTGAATCACTTAATTTTTGCGAACAATTTATGTTTGAATCCTGATTTAATTTCCTGAAGTGGTATTTAAAGGAGCAGTAAGTCGCTTTGGCAATTGCTAAGGTAATAATTTATCGTTACTCAAGTCGTCATATAATTTTTCTTTAGTTACAATGGTTTACTTAGTATATGCACATTAAATTGATATAAATATCGTTGTGTTTTTCCCCCTCTGCAACATCATTCCAAGCATACATAGAGCATCGTGCTTGGAATGTCAGTTTCATAATGCGCGATTCCAAGTTTGATCACTCTTAAAAATACGATATTTTTACATCGAAATCGTTGATTACACCCAAATGTAATTTCTCAGTTTTAAATACCCACAGAGTAGCGTCTGTGACAGCACATTGTTTACAGTTGAATAATATTTATTAATCTGTTATTTCTATGTTTTAGTTATCTTTTTAAAATTTATTTTTGTGTAATCAAAGTTTTTTTAATAACTGTAGTTATGTGGGATACAAAATTGCATATTAAGTTGTACGTTAAATAGGTATTGTATCTACGAAAATAAAGCATAAACAATACTGAATATATTGTATAAGTTTTGGAAGATATGTGATGAAAGGATTTTTAAAATATTTTTGGACGAATATACAAATTTTTAATATATCTGCTCAAAGCAGAAAATTTTATTGTAAATATAGAAGCATTTTCGAATGCGGAATGCAATTGATTAATCATATGTTAAATATGAACTTTTAATTATGCATAGTTCTAAAAGTATTGTAACACGTAGTCAGTTTGTAATGAGTTCATTAGGTTTAAATTTGTTGATTGGTAACTATTAATTAGCTAAAAATTGTTTGATTTGTTACAAACATTATCTGTAAAGAAAACTACAAACATTTCCTGTAAAGAAAAGAACTAATGGGAGCCACAATGAACTACAATGCCCAGTCATTGATGAATATTTAAGTAAACACTAAACGACTTAATAGAGTTAATGTACCCACTGGTTTCCAAAAATAAACCATTGAAATTTAAATATGTTTGTAGGTAAATGGATATGATAATATACAAAATAGTGGCCCTGCTGTCGGAATATGTCATTTGCTCAGAGCATAAAAAATGGATATCTCAGAACAAGGTGGCAATTGTTTCTGAGATTAGAAATCTGGTAGAGCGAAACTGTGACAATGGCCTCTAAGCATCATTTGATCCAACAATTCAGATGGCGAGTTATTGGGAGACGAAGCAGGACCAAGTCAAGTGGTTAGATGGCTGAATATGATTCCGTCTGTGATTCAAAGACTTAGGCAACTCTTTATAACCACAGATTAGACATCCAGGAGGTTCAGCCATGTACTACCGCGAATGTCGATGACCGATATTTGTCATTATGCGCACAAGGGAATGGAATCACAACTTCGGCTGAATTCAGGTACTCCCTTACTGCAAGCTTCGGGAGGTTGGTATACAGGTCAATCGTGCGTCGAAGGTTTCATGAACGTGATCTTTATGCAAGGTGACCAATCATTTGCGTCCTGCTCACGTGACACCGTAGGTGGAACATTAGCAATTGGCTCATCAACATCTCCACTGGACGCGTGTTCAATGATGAGCTGGTCTCTACTTATAGGTCCAGGTTTAGCCTCGAAAGAATAGTAGGCGCTCATTTTAAGAAAACGTAAGGCTCGTTTACATCCGTTAAACATCTGTGGAAAGGATGCGATGCATACGGATTAGGCAATGTGTTTGTGTTTGGGGTGGTATCTCTTTGGATGGAGACATACAGACCTCCATGTCTTTTCCCGTGGAAATATTAACCCCTTCGCGCCGACTGTCACGTCTAGGTGCCAGCAACGAACACACTTCCCGGCCAACACGCAGGAGTGCCAGAGCTTTCCCATTCAGCCCTGACTGTCAAGTATTTGTGCCAGTGTCCTGGAACATTTTAAAACTATAATTTCTGCCACAAGATGGAATTGTATATCCATATGGTTTCAGATACATGTACATTAGACCTTCTACTCGAAATGAGAGAAGCATGACACACACACGTGTTTTTGATTATATAAACAAAAGGTGAAATAAATGTTTCCGAATGGCGTGCTTTATGACATCTCTTTAAATTTGCACGTGGTAGTTTATTGTAAGTAGCGAAGTTTTATTTTCGCTTAAGCGTTGGGTATTTCGGTTTGTAGTTCAGTTTTAGAAAATAATTAGATCTTGTTAGACTTGAATTCTTTCTGTTTTTACCGTTGCAATATCGAAGCGTTGAAAATGTTTAACAGATCATGAAATAACAGAAATGATGCAAAGTATTTCAGATATTGATTCCGAAACAGATTCCGATAGTAGTGATAGTGATACAATGATATATTCTGATCATAAAGAATCTGGCATTGATACTTCAGAAATTTCATGGATTTAGGCTTAAAAGCAAAAAAGCTCCCGGCCCTGGACAGACGCTCGCGCCAAACACTGCCGGCCTCCGCGACAAGGGCGCGTTTGCGCTACCCGTCGCGAAGGGGTTAATGCTCACACCTATAGAGAATACAGGAAGTTAACGTTACTCGCGTCTGTAGCATTCCTTAAGCTATACGTGCTCCCCGGGTGGTGCTAAATGAGTACCAGTTTTGCTGCCGAGATCATTTCATTTTGGTGGATAATCCTACCTGCCCTCTCTGCCGTAGCGGTGTGATTATAGATGCTGACCATATCCCCGTTTGCTCAGATATATCGATCCTCGTTAACTAAGTGCTGTATCTACTCCCTATACTGGGAGGCTAGAGGATTTTTCAACAGTTTGACTACTTGATTTGATATTTTTAGGGCTTTTAATGTTTTAAGTATTCT
>JAPDSC010149738.1:163981-222945 GCA_026290005.1 Latrodectus geometricus
AAGATCGAGCAAATGACAGTTTTAGTAAGGTATGTATCCATTGACAAGTCCAATCCCAAGGAGGTTTCCATTAAAATTAATGAAAGCTTTTTAGGATTTCTTCCGGTTGAAAGATCGACTGGATATGAACTTTCATCTCTAATACTTAAAAGACTTGAAACATTGGGATTGAATTTGCAGGATATGAGGGGACAGGCTTACGATAATGGGGCCAACATGAGAGGCAGTAAATCGGGAGTACAATCTAGAATAAATGCGTTAAATCCAAGAGCATTTTACCTTCCATGTAGCTGCCACTCATTAAACTTGGTAGTTAATGACGTGGCAAAAGCATCCTTCGAAGCCGCCAATTTTTTTAATATAGTCCAAAAAATATATCTGTTTTTTTCCTCATCAACTTTTCGATGGGCCATATCATTAAAATATGTTTCCGGACTTACTTTGAAACCTTTAAGTGAGACTCGTTGGGAAAGCCGAATAGATGCATTAAAACCACTAAGGTATCAATTAGGAGGGATATACGATGCTTTACTTTCTGTTTGTAATAACTCGGAGGTTGACAATTCTATAAGAGTTGAGGCTTCTGGATTATTAAGTTGTGTTAAACAATTTAAATTCTTATGCTGCATTGTAATTTGGTACAAAATCTTAAATTGTATCAACCCTATAAGTAATCTCTTGCAGACAAAAGACTATGATTTACCATCTGCTATGGAGCTCTTGAAAAATTGTAAAGATTTTTTCAAGGATCTTAGATCGGACAGAGCCTTTAATGAAATGCTTTGCGATGCTCGAGAACTCGCAGACGAAATTGACATACCAGCTAATTTTGAGCTCACCCAGCCACGTCATAGAGTTCGAAGAAGGAATGTTAATTTCGACTATGAGGCGAAAGATGATCCAATAGAAGATCCTGTTTTGAAATATAAGGCAGAATTTTATTTTTTTACATTAGATAAAGCTATCAATGCACTTGAATCCAGGTTTGATTTGATCAGTACCCACAGCAACTATTTCCAATTTTTATACAATATTTCTGATTTAAAAGATATTCCTCAAAACGACATTATAAAGTATTGTAAAGATTTAGAAACAGTGTTGACAGATGGGAATTCATCCGATATAAACGCGCTTGACTTGGCAGACGAGATAGTAGCTGTTTTGGCTTTGCTAAATAAAAAAGAAAGTCCAGTTGAGATTTTAAAATTCATATCGAACCTGGATTTTGCTCCCAATCTTGGTATAGTCTTAAGAATATTGCTGACTCTCCCAATAAGTGTGGCAAGTGGAGAAAGGAGTTTCTCCAAATTAAAATTAATTAAAAAATTTTTACGCTCCACAACTACCGAGGATCGACTAAACGGCTTAACAACAATAGCCGTCGAACATGACCTGGCTGAAAAAATTAATGTTAAGGAAATTATAAAACAATTTTCAGAATTAAAAGTGAGAAAAAAACACTTTTAATTTCAACTCTCGGATTAAATGTATTTTTAATAAGTAATAAAGTTTTAATATTTTGTGGTTTTATAATTTGTTTTACTTTTTTTTTAATATCTGTTCTGTATTTTATAATTATGCACCAGAAATGACTCTTTCCTTTTTTCTCCGCAACCCTAATTTTAATTTAGTGCCAAAAACATAAATAAATAAATTAGTATTTTTTTGCTAATCAAAACTTGAACATTACTGATGATTGCAAATTTTTTACTCGTTTTATTTTACCATTAATCGTGGAAAGGGTTTAGGTTATCTCTTTTAATTTTTGTTATAAAGGGGCGGCATTTTACCTCTTTGCCCGGGGCGGCGAAGCTGCTAGCGCCGGCCCTGGCGGTATTATATTTTCCTTGAATATGTCGCCAATCCTCTGGATCTGTCAGCTTCGTAATTTCATTTACTCGGTTTGCTACAAATGTTGCCCAGTTATCTGGCTTTTTTATCCAGTATAAGGCGATCATTGAATCACTCTAGAAAAAAGTTCTCACATTGTTCATATTTAAATCTTCTTTGACAGAGTTCGCGAGTTTGGCTCCAATGGTACACGCAAGAATTTCTAATCTTGGAATAGTTATTGATTTTAGGGGCGCTACCCTTGACTTAGACTGTAATAATTGGCAATTAACTATTCCCTCACTATCATTTCTAACGAATATTGATGCTGCATAAGCAAATTTGCTAGCATCTACAAAGACATGGAGAGTCGTATTTTCATTTAGCATGGGTAATCTTCTAGGGATTTCTATAGCTTTTAGATATTTAAATTCATTGGCCCATTTTAGAAAATTTTTCCTCAAGTTATCCGGAAGTACCGTATCCCAATTAATTGTTTCCTTCCAACATTCCTGTAAGATTAATTTTGCAATAAGAGTAACAGGGCATGTGAACCAAACAGGATAAAAAAAATTTACTTTATATCGATAGAACATTTCATTTACTTGACACCAATAAATTTCCTTCCTTTACCCCACAAGATAAAGTATCATTGTACAAATCCCATCTAAGGCCTAAAACTGAAACGATTTCTTTATAATCATCCCCATGCATATTTAAATTTGAAATTTCATCACTTCCTGGAAGATTATGTTTCCAACCCCTTAAGTCAAATTGTGCAGAAGCCATTAATTCTCCAGACACCGCGATGAAAGAGTTTAATTCTACTACTGTGTTCACGCTAGCAACACAGTTGTCTACATGCAGAGGAGAATCTCTAAGTTTTAAAGCTGTTTCCTTCTTCGAGTGATCCACATTTTCTAAATGATAGTTGATAGTCGCGGCTAATAAAAATGGGCTGGCATTCACGCCAAAAACTACACGGCAATAAGAATAAACAATCAATTTTTCCCGATCACATCCCTCCCACCATAAAAACCATAGGAATTTCCTGTCAGAGGGAGCTATATTTATTTGTTGAAAAGCTCTGCGGATGTCCGAAATTACTCCAAATTTTCCTTGCCGAAAACTATTAATTATTTTTGGAATCAATTCTAAATTATTTGGTTCCTTTTCGATACAATTATTCAGAGATACTGAATTTCTCTCTCGTGCAGACGCATCGATAACCGGCCTTAATTTAGTGGTAGAGTTCTCTTTAAAGACTGGTCTATCCGGTAAATAATGACCCGTATACTCTGTCAGTTCATCCAAATCAACAGGCTCAATAATTTTTTCTGCTACCCATTCCCTGAACACATTTTCATAATCCTGAAGACAGTTTCTTTTTTGTATCGCTTTTACGCACGATTTCAAACGCTGTTCGGCGAGTTTTCGATTATCCGGTAAATCAGGGTGAACCTCCAACCAGGGAAGGGACACTTGATATCTACCTTCTTCATCCCTGCTTAACGAACGAACAAAATGAACTTATGCCGCTTCCTCAATTTCCAATCTCGTTTGAGAGATACTCGGTTCCGTTATTCCCAGAGAGTCTAGTGACCATAAGTCAGAAATTTTTAAATCACTAATATGAAGGGACAAAAGCAGTTCATTTACATTAGTAATTTCCCCAGTTCTTCCCATTACAGTCCATCCGAAATGCGTATTCATCGCAACAAGCCCCTTAGATAGGTTTGTTATTTCCCCAGTAAACAAACCTCCTGCATAATCCGCGCCTATGAGTCTGTGAATTTCATTAGCATTCCTATCAAATAAACAGAGATTTTCATTTACAGTTACGTCACTAGGATAAATGCTCTGTCCTTTTAATTCTTTTATAATTTTTCTACTTTCTAATTTCGGAATCCTGGCACAAATTGTTTTCTGTTCCATTATATTTAATGTACATGTAAAACTATTATCTATATTACTTAACTTAATCACATATTTTTCATGCGTTTACTTTTTATGCGATCTCCCAAATAGTCTATGCACAACTGTTTCCTGCCCAATACTCTTTAATTTTAACTTACGCGCAGCAAATTCCGATAAATAACTACAAGAGCTTCCTGTATCAATTATCACTCGCAATAAATACTTTTGTTTACCCCCCGAAACATTCACAATAAGAGTTTTGAATTTTAAGAGCCGAATTGCTTAAAACGCAGTCTGTATCAGGTTTCGTTTTAGGAAGAGCGGAAATATTTTCTTTTTTCCCCGCGTCCTTCACCTTTATTTTTCTCCCCATGCACATTATAGAAACGTGCCTGCCTAAGCACTTATCACATTCAACCTTAGCGTCGCAAGAAGAGGAAAGATGTCTTTTTTTAATTTTATCATTTAAACAACGAAAACAGGAACCAGACCGCTTACTATGTCTATTTTTTCATTCAAACTCAAATTATTCGTGCAGGAAGCCGAAGAATGTTTTGGCGATCTACAAAATAAACAAATACCCTTTTGACTTCTCTCTTCGTTAACACATTCCTTCACTAATGCAGCCGCGGATGGCTGTCGCCTAGAATCATTCTCCATATGACTCATAATTCTAGCAGGTGGTGTTTTGATCTCCGAAACGGAAGAACTCAAACTTGTGAAAGTTTTTTCTCTGTATGAGAGTTGCGCTGATATGAATTCGATTAACTCATCGATTTCATTTGCAAAGGGATTTTGTGTTCTTTTATTAAATTCCAACAATAGATCTCGGGGTAATAATTTAGTTAATATGGGAACTAAAATGTTCGAATAGCTTTCTTTTTTAACTGATAAACTTTCTAAACTTCTGATATTCTTTTGTATATGATTAAAAATGTTCCTAAAACTTTTTACATCATTAGAATTTTTTAATGGGTTTGTTTGGAGAAGCTTTTCAATATGTACATTAATCAAAACTTTTTTATCACCAAATCGTTCCTTCAATAAATTAATTGCGTAGTCATAATGCTTTGCTTTTAATTCTAAACCATCAATCACATTAAATTTCAAAACCTCCCAAAAATGATCTTAGGTAAATTAATTTATCAATTTTGTTTACGTTTACATTCTCATGAATCGAAGAATTGAAAAAGTTCCAAAAATTCAACCATTCAGAAATCTCTCCAAAATATTTTGGAATAGTTAATTTTGGTAATTTTAAGCGGTTTCCTTCAAGGGTTTGAATGGGATTCTGGCTGAAATTGTTGTGAGACTTATCAGTTTCCTGATTAGAATTAATCTTTTCAGTTTCTGTATTTAATTGTTTAATTATCTTTAAAGTTCGAAATCTCGTTCTTGTTATTTTTTCTTGGTATTCTTCTACAGCCGCAAGTTCTTCCTCAATTTCATCAAGTTTAATGAAACTTTCAATTTGTGGATCAATAAATTTTAACTCATCACATTTCTTGTTAAAAACCTCAAGAAATTCTTCTAGTTCCTCTCCACTAACATCCGATTCCTGACAGTCAGTTTCCATTTTAGCAATTTGCTTCGTAATCGAAGATCTTAGAAAATCTCGCTTTCGCTTTCATTTATTAAATTCTTCCTCAGCCATTATGCTAGCAAGAGAGTCAATATATACACTACTGGCCATTAAAATTGCTACACCGAGAAGGCGACTTGCTAGAGACGTGAAATTTATACGAAAGGAAGACGGTGCTGTGATATGCAAATGATTAGCTTTTCAGCGCATTCAGTCAAAGCAGGCGTCAGTAGCGACACCTACATTGTGTTTAAATGAGGAAATTGTTCAGCCGGTTCCTCATAGACAAATTACATTTGAACGTTGTTGCCTGGTGAAAAGTTGTTGTGATGCCTCGTGTAAGGAGAAATGCCTACCAGCACGTTTCTGACTTTGATAAAGGTCGAATTGTAGCGTACCGGGATTGCGGTTTATCTTATCGCAGTATAGCTGCTCGCGTCGGTCGAGATCCAATGACTGTTAGCAGAATATGGAATCTATGGGTTCAGGACGGTAATACGGAACGCCATGCGGTATCTCAACGGCCACCTATCACTAGCAGCCGAGAAGACAGGCATATTTTCCGCATGGCCGTAATGGATCGAGCAACCACGTCACGAGCCGTGAGTCAAGAAACGGGGTCATTTGGAAGACAACAAGTGTCTGCACGAACAGTTCGACGACGTTTGCAGCAGCATGGCCTCTCAACTCGGAGACCATGGCTGCGGCTTCTCTTGACGTGGTGACCTTGTGGTGAGACCGGACACACTCAACGACATTGTTTAAAAAACAAAGATAAAAACAGTTTGACTGTGAACGTAGAAAATCTATCCCCGTTAAATGCTTATATGAAAAAAGCAAAAATAAATAATTCTGAGAATTCGATAAATAGTTTAATAGATACGGGATCGAGCATTTCTTTAATTAAGAAATCAGTTGCAATTAAATTAAAATTGAATATAATTCCATTAAGGAGAAAATTGTTTGGATTTGGCTCTACTGCTGCATCTGCTTTCACTCTTGGGAAAAGTCAAGTGAAATTAAAAATCGACGACGTTAGCGCAACACTTGAAATATTCATAGTAAATTATGATACTATGACGTTTGACCTAATTGTAGGAAGACTTTCTAGACAAAGCAGAAATTGCGTTCGCCCGAATAGGCTCCAAATTTCACATCTGGTATTCGAATAGTATGCCGTTTTCTGAAGTGGAAGTCGAATCAAAACATCAGCAAATAAAGCTAAAAACAGAAGAACCTCTTGTAATAGAAAAAAATAGAGTACATTTTATTCAGGTGAAAACGGAAGATATGAAAAACGGTCTTGTATTGTTAGAGGGAAAAGAAATAAATTTCGATTCTGTTTTTGAGATTAAAAATGGTAAAACGATGATTCCTATTATGAACAATTGTGTTCATAATAGGAATCATTTATTATGGTTCTTTATATAAAAAAACCTATTATGGCTCTTGTGACATTAAGTTAAAAGAAAACCAATGTCTGAGTACGGTAACCGATACTTCGCAAAATTGGAATTTAAAATCTGAATACATTATTCCATTTAATAATTTTTGCAATGTAACTGAAGATGCAATATACACTGTAAATAAACATAAATGCGCTATTAAAATAGATGATATTAAATTTGATGAAACTATTTCTTATGATAAAAAGTTAGAAATTGTGAAATTAATTAATGATTATAGAGATTGTTTTGCATTGAATATTAATGAGTTAGGTTGTACTACGTTAACCAAGATGGAAATAAATGAAGTTCCAGGAAGTAAACCAGTTTGTTTACGTCCCTATAAAACAAATGCAGCTGAGAGAATTTCTATTAAGAATATTGTTAAGGAGTGGAAAGAAAACAAAATTGTTTCCGAAACAAGATCACCTTATGCCAGTCCAGTATTGTTAGTTCGAAAAAAAACTGGAGAGGATAGACTTGTAGTAGATTACAGAAAATTAAATAATCAGATAATTAAAGATAAATTCCCTTTGCCCAGAATTGATGATTTATTAGAATGTCTTTGTGAATGTAATATTTTCACGACATTAGATTTAGCTCATGGTTATTTACAAATACCATTAACAGAGGAAGCTAAGTTAAAAACTGCTTTTATTACCCCAGATGAAACAGGTCAGTTTGAATGTATGATTTTCGGTTTAGCAAATGCACCTTCAGAATTTCAGAGATTAATGTATCAAGTATTGGGACCATTGTTAAATAAAAATGTTTTCTGCTATTTAGATGATATTCTGATACCAGCTAAAAATTGGACTGATATGATTGAACGAATAAAAGAGGTTTTTGAGAGACTTAGATCTGTTAATTTGACATTAAAATTATCAAAATGTGAATTTGGTGAAAAGGAAGTAGACTTTTTAGGATTTATTGTTAATGGAGAAGGAATAAAACCAGGAATGAGAAAAGTAAGATCAATAAAAGAATTTCGAACTCCTAAGAATATTCATGATATTCGTAGATTTTTAGGTTTAACTTGTTATTTTCGCAGATTTGTGGAAAGATATGCTCAAAAAGCAGAAACTCTCTCACGACTCTTGCAAAAAGAATGATCTTTCAAGTGGGAAGAAGAGCAAGAACAGTCATTTCAATTTCTGAAAAATAGCCTTACAGAGCAATCTGTGTTAGCTCATTATGACCCTAGAGCTAAAACGAAAGTACATTGCGATGCAAGTTCTAGAGGTTTAGCAGGCATGCTTCTACAACAAAGATCGAACAATAAATGGCGGTTGGTTTATTGTGTTAGCAAAAAGACAACTGAAATTGAAAAGAAATATCATTCAAGCAAGCTCGAATTAATGGCTATTGTGTGGACTCTTGAAAGATTAAGACAGTATTTATTAGGCATTAAATTCAAAATAGTGACAGATTGTCAAGCATTAATGTACATGAATTCAAAGAAAACAAGCAATCCTCAGATTGCAAGATGGTGTAATTTGATACAATAATTTGATTTTGAAATAGTACATGAGCTGGAAAGAAAATTATTCATGTAGATGCAATGAGCAGAGCTCCAGTTTTGGAACCAGAAGATACATTAACATCCATCATAGAGGATAAATTAGAAGTTTGTTTGACTCTGAGTGAAGATGAGCAAATATTGATGATACAACAAGCTGATCCAGAAATACGAAAATTGATAGAAATATTTAAGAAAAAAGACCAAGATAGAACAAAAGAAGAAAAACAGCTTATAAGAAATTATGTCTTCAAGAGAAACAGATTATTTAGATACATAAACGAAAATGGAAAATAAAAATTTCTCTATGTTATTCCAAAGAATATGAGGAAAAGTACAGTTATTAAATTTCATGATCTTATGGAACATTTTTCTGCTGACAGAACTGTAAATAAGATGAAAGAGCTGCATTGGTTTCCTTACATGAAACGTTATGTACGAAGACACATTTCGAAATGCTTTGAATGTTTAATGAACAAAACGCCGGCAGGAAAACAACATGGTTTATTGAATCTAATTAAACCTGGCTAAAGACCTTTTGCAATTATACATATGGATCATTTGGGACCTTTTGTTAAGAGTTCTAAAGGTAACCAAGAATTTTTAATCATGATAGATAATTTCACAAGAATTGTCCAATTGACTCCAGTGAAGAGTACATCTACGTCACATGTGCTGAAGGCTCTGAAAAAGTTTGTAATTACTTATGGTCTACCTGAGAAAATAATTACAGATAGAGGAACTTGTTTCACTTCGCATCTGTTTCAACAATATTGTACTGAAAATGGAATTCATCATACACTCAATTGTACGAAACGACCATGTGCAATGGTATGGTTGAAAGAGTTAATAGAACAATATTGTCTACCATAACAACGGGTATGGAAAATCAAGATCGTAAAGATTGGGATGCTAAAATACAAGAAGTTGAGAGAAACTTGAACAATTTTGTAAACAAATCAACAAACAAGACACCATTTGAAATGCTCTATGGTTATTCTCCACGATTCAATGACGGAATTTTGAGAAAGTTAGCTGATGAAGAAGCTCAGATTTGGAAAGATCCATCTATACTGCAGGAAGAATCTCAAAGACAAATAGAAAAAAGTCAACAAAAAATGAAGCAGTATTACGATAAAAAGAGATGTAGAGTATGACGTTTGAACGAGGAGAGATTGTCGTGATGAAAAGATTTCCGCAATCTACAGGCCAACCTACGAAGACACAACTTAAATATCGAGGCCCCCTTACTGTTACCGAAGTATTGCCGAACGATATCTACCGTGTGATTCAGCTGGAAGAAAAAAAGGAAAGGCCACTTCTACGTAACAACAGCTCATATTAGTCAACTGAAACCATGGATAAATGAACCGGATTCGGATGAAGACAGTGATATCGATAGTGCCGAAAGTAATGATAATTATTCTCTAAACAGCCCTAGACGCAATCCGTATAGATCTACACGCAAGAACTAAAGGTGAATGAGGAATCTTAAATGGTAAGATCATTCCAAATTTATTTAAAAAAAAAAAAAAAAAAAAAAAAAAAAAACTTCCAACTTAAAGGACAGTGAACTCTATAATAGACTATTGTCTCTAAAAATAAATCCAAAGAGGATTTATTGTATACTGAAATATTTATCAAATAGTATGAAAGTTGGTTAAAATTTGTTTATCGAATACTTTATTATGTTTTTAAGTTCATTTATTTTATTGTAAACATCTGTCATAAATAATTGTGCCTTGAATTAATAATTGTGTTAATAAAGAATTACAAATGAAAAACAAGATTGTATTATTATTATTTTGTACTTATTCAGAATGTTTATTAATAGTAAAAATTAGTATTATTATATATGTTTAACACATCTTTTTTTAAAAATTTTATCTGATAACTTTTACTTTTAATGGAAAATGTAAATTTATTGTTAATGATAATATAATATTTGTTTGTGTGAATGAAAAATATTGATTATTTCTCTAATGTAAATATAGTTGTAATTAATTTAAATTAATCTGGTATTAACTACTTTATATCATTATGTTGTTTAGCTACGTTTTATTGCTAATGTTAAGGAAATTTGTATTATTAGTAAATAAGTTTAAATTACCAATTGAGGACAATTGTATGGTCAGTCTGGCTGAATGTGAGAAATGTGAAATCGCCACTAGAGGGCGAATACAAAAAAAGAGAGTTGATGTACGTCGACCGAGAGAGTCGGTCATAGAATGGAGAAGCGCGATATTCAATAAATTTGTTATTTGTTACTGAATTGCAGTCTTTTTTTAAAACGTCCTGACATGGCTACGTGTAGAAGTAATTCTAATAAGAAATTAGTTAAATTAATACACGTAGCTTACACTAGATTGTGTGTTCTTAAAATGTTCCATGCAATATTTAAATTCATCACTCTTAGGAGACTTTTCTGTCAAGGCTTCAACTTCCCAGAATGACCTTAAGATTTTGTCTAGATTACTCTCTTTTATGACTAAATGACAATAGGTTACGTTTATAGAAATACTTGGCACACTACTAGTGATTAAATATCAAAAATATGTATTTTGCAGCAAAAAATGTTTATTTATTTTAATTTGACGAGGTTTCAAAATTTCGAAGAAAGTTTTAACTCCAAGCAAAATATCAACTTTCGATGGCTCAAAAAATCGAGAGTCTGCAAGTTCGATACCCGTAGGCTGTTCTAAATTGGGAATGTCTAAATGTTGCGAAGGTGTCAAATTAGTAATTTTAGGAACTACTAAAAATTCAATATCTATCCCGAATTCATTATTTTTACTAGAAATTACTGTGTTTACTAAATGTCTAATTGATACTAACGACGCATTTAATCCTCCAACTGGAACATTAATCTTATTTCTTTTTAATCCCAAGTATGTTGAACAATCATGAGCAATAAATGAAGCTTGGGACGCACTATCAAATATAGCTCTACACCCTTTAAATTCGTGGTGAGAATCATTCACATAAATAAAAGCAGTACTAAGGAGAATATGTGTTCTTTTTGTTTGCGAAATAATATTCTGAATCGTTTTCTCTTTTTCCACCAAACCAGTTGAAGAGTCTTCATTTTCGAGAGGCGCCTGGTGGGGGAGGGAAGGGAGAAGCAGATTGGAAACTTTCAGAACTGCTTACATTCGATGTTTGAGGAATTTGTCTGGAGAAAAGTTTCATATCCGATCTACGCAAAAGAGAGTGATGTTTTTGGTGGCATTAGATGCATCTAGATTTAGATAAGCATTCGTTTAATTTATGTGATGAATTCAAAGAGTTCAAACACAGATTTTTAAATTTACAAAAATTAAACTTTTCAAATACTTTCATTTTCAAAAATAATTGGCATTCATGTAAAGAATGATTTGAATCACAAAGAATGCAATATTGTGAAACAGATTTAATCAAAAAAGTTTTAGGTTTGTAAGATGGAGATGAGATTTTGCCGTTAATATAAATGGTGTTTGAAAATTTAGGTTTCGAATCAAAACAAACAGCTTTGAAGTTTTCTAATATTTGATATCGTTTTTCTCAAAAATTGTTGAAAGGATCCCAAGTAGGCACTTCACGAGAATCAACAGTTAATTGAAATTGTTTATGAGTTTCTTTATCTAGTTTCGCACAAATTAAATTTATCAATAAAATGTCAACAAATTTATTACGTTCAAATTCAAATGCTTTGAAAGATCGAATGTTTTTCTACAAATTGTCAATAAGCATGCGAAGTTCTAAAGGATTTTCTTTTGCTAATGGTTTGCAATTAATTATATTTTGCACATGACTTTCAACGATGAGTTTGGTATTCTCGTAACTAGGCGTGAGAGCTTTAAGCAATGACTTATAATTGTAATTTGGTGACTGAACCTGTTTTGCAGCACCTTTAAGACCAGCATTTAAATAGTAGAACTTCTGAAAGTCTGATAAAGTTGGATTATTTTCTATTAGATTTTGAAACTGTTGCTTAAAAGAGCTCCAGTTATTAAATTGACCATCAAATTGTAGTAAAGGAGTTTCAGGTAAATGAACACTTTTCTCACCAATAAAACTTTTGTTTTTAACTTCAATGGATTTGTATAGAAAAAGTTTTAGATTGAGCTGAAATTCTTTAAATGAAAATAAGAAGTAACGACCCGTTAGAATAAATAAATGTCTATGGTACCGAAAAATTTCTTAAATAAAAATTTTTGTATCATTGACATTTAAAATCTTTTTTTTTTTTTTTTTTTTTTTTTTTTTTGCTTTACCGACATTTACAATTTGTATCATTAACAAAATATATTAATTTAATTCAGTATTTATGTATCATATTACATATGTACTTCAAATAAATTTAAAGAAATCCGTAGACATAGAAATTTATGATCTTATATATATGTGAATACACATATGTCTTAAAAAGAAGCAAATGTATACATATTAATCATAGTGGATTTCGTAAATTAAGACCCACTCTTGATAATAATACATATTTGGAGACCCAAATTCGCAATGCATTTGTGCGAAGCAACCATCTGGTTTCCATTTTCTTTGACGTAGAGAACGTGTACGACCGTACATGGCGATATGGAATTCACCGTTGATTAAATAATTTTTGATTTAGGGATAATCTACGCTCCCGTGCATTATTCATTGCTTAAATTTCTACGCCCCAGTGTTTTTAAAGTACGTATTGGAACATTTATATCTAATACTTTTACTCAAGCCGAGGGTGTTCTCCAAGGCTCCATTTTAAGTGTCGCTCTTTCTAATTTATACACAAATAGCATCTTTCATCACTTTTCCTCTTCTGTTGATAGCACGATGTATGTGGACGAGCTGCAAATATCTTGCCAAGATTCGAACTTGCGTTTAATTGAGAGACAATTACAAACATCTGCTAATAATATAGCCGCATGGTGTGCAGACAATGGCTTTACTTTATCTCCTAACAAGATCTGCTGTGTCCATTTCTGCAAGAAGACCAGCATTCATAATGATCCTGTTATCAAACTGAACAACACTCCAATACCTGTAGTCAACGAGACAAAATTTCTTGGTGTGATATTTGACCGAAAGTTGACCTTTCTTCCGCATGTTTTACATCTGCGGAAGAAGTGTGAGCGATCGCTTAATATCGTCAAGGTGCTTTCAAATACATTTTGGGGTGCTGATCGCTTGTCACTCTTTTGCGTCTATCAAGCACTTATTTTATCTCGTATTGACTACGGATGTGTTGTATATGGATCTGCAAGGTCTTCTGTTTTACGCAGACTATTCTTTGTGCATCACTCTGCTTTGAGAATATGTTCAGGTGCATTTCGCACACCACCCGTCCAGAGTCTTTATGCAATTTGTCAACGATTGCCTTTAAACCTGAGACGAATCTCTATTATTACGCTAAGGTTATGTTTGACAGACAACATCCTTTACGTTCCTTGGTCATTTCTCCTGCATTAAAGAGATTATATGATGCTCGTCCTCACATCATCCAACCTTTTCTCACTCGAACTAAAGCTCATCTCCTTTTGATAGGCGTATATGATGTTCATTTTACTAAACGGACTTACATTCACATTCACCTTGGTATGATCCACAGACTAAAATTATCAATCCATTTGCTAAATTTAGAAAATCGGACACAACCTC
Source organism: Latrodectus geometricus (assembly GCA_026290005.1). NCBI lineage: Eukaryota > Metazoa > Arthropoda > Arachnida > Araneae > Theridiidae > Latrodectus > Latrodectus geometricus. Next base: position 177,909 of record JAPDSC010149738.1, read on the forward strand.
AACGGTTTTATCTATCTCATCGCTGTCAGTATTCATCAAACACGCATGTATTCACAGATGGGCCTAAAATTGCAGGACATGTTTGCTGTGGCATATTTTATGCTAATATCAGTCATGGTTACAGCCTCCATACATCCTGCTCCATCTTTACGGCTGAAGCTACAGCCATTCTTCAAGCCCTTCAGTTAGTGAATACAGAAGAGTTTTATAAAATCTGTGTGTGTATACTGACAGTTTGAGTGTATTAGAAGCGTTGAAAAATTCAGATGATTGTCATCCTGTTGTGTCCAAGATTTTCGGATCATTGGATTTCCTTGCTGGCAATGGTTATGACATCATTTTCTGTTGGATACCAAGTCATGTTGGTCTAAAGGGAAATGAAAAGGTAGATGCAGCCGCTAAAGCTGCATCGTCTTCACTCCAATCATCTGTTCCTCTTTTCGACGCGAGAAAGGTTGTAAAAAGATATGCAAATTCTCTGTGGCAGGAGTTGTGGAATTTGCAGATCTCAAACAAACTGTGTGCCATATTCCCATACTTCATTCCATCATCAGTTTTACAATTACGAAGAGCGGATGTTCGATTAACGCGCCTTCGTATCAGACACACACAGACATTTGTTTTTAAGTGAATTAAATCCATTATGTAAAACGTGTGATGAACCATACACTGTTTCTCATATTTTAATTTCATGTCCTGGTTTTAGCCTTTGTCATTTTACCTTTTTTGAAACAAATATTTTATCTATGTATGATTTGGTGGGGGATTCACCCCACAGAAACCTTTTTGCCTTTTTAAGGGCAATAGGTTTCCTTGATTCCATTTAAATTTTAAAATTGTTTTTTCCTGTTTTCATTTTGCATTTATACTGGATTTCAATTTGATTATTTTTACACTGTTTTTTGTATTTTAATTTGATTTTAATGTTGCTTGGGATTTCTATAATTTCTAAATAATTTACACTAAGTTTTGGCGCAGCTTGTCCTATTTGGACCTTGCGTCAGAAAAACCTGCCAACCAACCATGAAAATAAGTATGAGACTTCAGATGAAAAAATAATCAAATGCGCATCATACATTGGTATATAATAAACATAGGAGTTCCTTATAAAAATAACTAAATGAAAAAATTTTAAATGATTTCATTTGGAACCTGTGAAATTTAAGAAACATTAATTGCAAATTTTCTTTTAATTATTAGTCTAGCAATATGTGTCAACAATTGAGTATTTTCCAAAAATATTAACACAATTTTTAAATATTAAAATAAAGAAATAATCAAATAAAAATAAAAATATATTTCCGTTTCAGTCTGCTTCGATAGTTCAATATTTAAAAAATAACTCTGTATTAATGTTCATATTTTCATTATGCATGGAAGTTGAATTGAAAAACTGTACTGATGAAAAACTTATTCCTTCAATTTTATTTATCATCATATATTTCTGCAGCTTCAGAGTCAAAATTTTTTAAAGTAAGGAGGACTTAAAGTTCTAAAAAATTTAAGTATGTTAAGTACATTTTAATTAGAATTATGGTATTGTGTAAAATTTGGTGAAAATAAGAACTGAATGCGTCACTAGCACTGAAAACTTTATTTCGATCATGAATTTAACCAAAATATTTCGAATTTTATTTCAATAAAAAATTTATTAAAGCTTTTATAAAAACCGTATAAAATATAAGAACAATCATAGTTAAATTTAGTATCATTTCTACAACAGATTTCACATTACAGATCTTAAAAAGTTAACTTAAGCGAATAGCAGTTATGAAAATTAAATTGCTTCTTATGAGAGTTCATCGAAAGAAATAACCCATAGCAGCTCCTCCTGCGGCTATAAGACCTTTTGTTGTTAAGGCCATACCAGCTGCTCCAGCACTTTGCAATGCAGCAAAAGTGCTACCAGCAGCAACACATCCAATGCTACTTTGTACACCAGCAGCAACAGATCCTGCAGCGACACCTCCAGCAGTAAATCCTGCTAACGGTAGGGCTACAGTCGCCAATCCAACAGCTCCAATTCCGAAAGCTGAAAAAAAAAATTTTTTTTTTATAAAGTTTTAACTTTTAAACTTCCATTACTTAATTACTAGTTTTCATTTTTAAAGGTAGAAAGTTAATTTTTGCAAAACACTTCGATTCATTCTTATTTTGTAGTTTTAAGTGTTTGATAGACTTTAGAGCAAATTAAAAATCATTTTCAACCATTTATATTAAGTGACAATCATTGCCATAAAGGATACTCATTTCAAGATGTTACAAAATAAAATTTAGAATGAATTGCAAATTGTAATAAATACATAAATTATATTACAAATATAAATTTTCAGAATATTCTTTTTACTTACTTGTAAATAGCATCCATCATAATTAACAGAATATACATGTCTATTTAAATGCAAGGTGTTAAAATATAATTTCCTCTATTAACGACTTCAATGTAGTTTTATCCACGATATAATTATTAATCGAAAAAATTACCGAAACTCTTGCAGTCGTCTCAAAAAGCAATGTTTTGCTTGTAAGCATATATTTAGAAACAATAGCATGTAAAGTGCAAATAAAGTTAGGAAATTTTTTGATGCGTGATTTAATTTAACGCCTAACTTAAAATTTTGATTTTTACAATGACAGAATGTCATGAAAATTGGAGCAGATTATAACAAACTACATAGAAATTTCATCGAAGAGCTTTCTTTATTGTATCCACCGATAGATGGTTATATAAAGTGATTGGTATCTCCAGCACGGCATACGTGTGGCATGAGTCATATCATTTTAATGAAAAATGATATGGTTTATGCCAACTGAACTTTCACGAAAGGTTTTTGCAATGATGATGTATAACAAAAGTATTTAACCAAAATGCTAATTTTGATAGAAATGATTTAAAAAGTAGAGGTTAAATTCTAAAAAATAGAATTCACGCGATATAAATTATACACATTATTAATATTATATTTAGATATAATTTAGTGATAGCATTTCAATAAGCATCACCTACAAAGCTGTATAGTATACTTTCAGCAAAGTATAAGACACAAAAGCAGATACAGTAAGTGTACACAAAACCACATGCAACATACTGTTTTACTTGAGACTAACTACACTGCAATGTGATGATTGTAAACAAATTTGACTGGATAAAGTTCCCACTTTAGTGTCATGTTGAAAGATATCAAGTTAATTAATGTCTATGAAGACAGATCGAGAATGTCAGCAAGAAAACTTTAACAATAGTTTACAGTAATAAGAGATTTTAGTTGTGTAAAAATAAGTGAATTATATTGCGTTCAATTGAAGAAGAATGTATAAACAAATTGTGATTATTTCAGTATGAAATAATGTGTGAAACACCGGCAATTACTGTGTGTGTATGTTGACATTTGTAAATAAGACTCTTATTTCAGTCTTCTTCTGTGTTTTTATTTATTTATTTTAAAATTGTTCAATATCTTACTCTGATTATTCTTTTACTTATGTGATTAAATATAATTTGATAAAATCTTACTTGTCGACAGTTCATAATTAATTATAAGGGAAAAAAGATGGACACAAGCTGTTTTAGTCAACAGCATTTATTAAAGCAAAGTTGTTTCATCCAAATGCAATAAAATTCGTAAAATTACTTTTAATTTAATGTTTCTAATTTATTATGACAATAGAAGATTTTTACAGTCATTTGTTAATTTAATATTAACATAGAAGATTTTTACAGATCTTAAATTAACAAATGACTGTAAAAATCTTCTATTTCAAACTGCATACACCAGGGGTCAGCAACCTGCAGCTCATTGGATGTGAAGCTGCGGCTCTTTAGTTCCATACGCAAATATTGTTCATTTAAAAAAAAAATTAAAAATCATTCTGAATCGATTAACGAAGTTTAACGATCAATTCTCTCTCAGCCACTTGTACTCACTTTTCACCGCACCTCTACCCCGTTATGTTTCTATGAAGGTTTTAATTCGCTTTCGACGCAAGACAATTTGGCCATCATCAACAGTGCTTTAGCTGTAATGTATAGTTTGTTTCAAAAGTGTTAGAAGCGAATTATCTTCTCAAAGTTATGTATGTATATATATTATTATTGATCTTCAAGAATCTAATCAGATTTGTAGCCAGTTCAATAGTAACTTAAGTGGTGTCCAGTGCCAGTTAGACATTCTTAAAAATAATAATCAATCATTGTTGAAGGAACTTGATGATCAAATAAATATATTTATTATTTTTTATAAAAATGTTATGAAAAAATATTGTTATCATTTAATAATTTCATTTCCATTTAGTAATCTGAAAAGTTATTGTCTTTTTTAACTATTAATAAATTTTGGGATAAGATAGCTATGATTTTTCTCCACTTGCAATGGAATTTATTATGTCTATGTTATTAAAATATGTAGATTTCTTAAAACAATTTCAAATAATTTTTTCTGTTATTAATTTTTAAAAAATAAATAATATGTGTGTTAGACATTCTCATATTTTTCTTACTTGATTATTTCTGTAAAGAAACATGAAAGAATTTTTTTTTTAATTGATCATAGCTAATAGTAATTTTTCAGGCAAAATGAAGAAACAATTTTATTTGTGAAAAATAAATTAGAGTTTTCATTTTATGGACTTGTTTATTTTTCTAGTATAAAATACTATAAGGATTATTAGTAGTAGTAATCTGAGAAAAATAAACTACGAAATTTTTAAATTCACTGCATAATACACCAGGAAGCGGTTTGTGCCCAGACATCTCCGGCCGAAATGGTTAAGGCCATGAATTTGGTAATCAAGATTGTTAATAACATCTTATTACAAAAGCACTGTACCATCGTCAGTTTAAAAAAAATTGTTAAACGAAATGCAGACTCAGTATTCCCACCTCTTTCTTTAAAATAAAGTGCAATAACTTTCCAAAGGTAAGGTGTTGAAATGTTTTGCTTTGTGACTAAATGAAATAAATGCATTCCCAAATGAAAAAGGCATTGATAACCCGAAATTAGAGAGACAAAAAATCGCAAAAAAAATTTTGTTGCTTAAAAACTTTTAAAATTTTGTAAATTTGCCGACCCCTGGTATACATTTGTGAAAGTCATACTGTTAGCTGGAAGAGAACTTTTGATTTCGTTTTCTGCCAGGACTAGAGACACTAAGATGGGGACGATAGAGTCGTTTTGGAGTAAGGAGAACGGGGCTGTTGGTTCTGTTTCTTGGGGGTAGCGGAAGTCCGCTCCCGGTCGTTGAAAAACAAAATGTCTGAATTCATTGTTTGTGTGTTAATGTGTAATAAATGCTTCATGTCCCAATCATTTGTTTTGTGTTATTCGACCATCCTGGAGATGACAGGATCGTGAGAACATCACAGTGGCGCACCTCTCCAGAATTTGTACCGGATTTATACAAAAGTTATGTTATAATAATTATAGAAAAGGGTCTACAAAGCAGTGAGTCCGTATATTTTGATTACCTCTCATTTCATTAAGAGCCATCTATTATTTGTTTTAATTATGCATGAATTAGGGAAATTTTTGTGTTAGAATTATGTTTAGTTTCTTATTAAGGTTTTGCTTAAGTATAACATGTAATAAATTAACAAATAATTTCTTAAATATATGAAAAATCAGCTAAAAAAATGCATAATGTTTAAATTAATTGAGAAATTATCTAAGGTTTCATTAATTTCAGAGTACATTATTGGTTTTTTTTTTTTTTAGGTTTATTCATTAATATTCAGGAAGTGTTTATTTTTCTAACTGGTGATATTTAGTAAGAAAAAAAAAGTTTTTGGAATTTGTTTAACAAATTTATGCTGAATAATAATTTTTCTGGTTATTGTGCATTTCTTAATTTATTTGTATTAATTTAAAAACTGCTGTATTATTGAAAAGTAAATTGATGAAAAGCATTTTTAGTTTAATGTCATATAACCTGATATAAATATTTTTGATTAGAATTTTCATAATCATTATGATATGGTGTTTATTATTTAAACAATGGAAGCTCATTGAATAAGAATCTGTTTCAAGAAAATTTTAATGTTTTTTTTTAGTTGTTTATTGTTTACATTTAAAATAACGAAATCGAAATTGTTGAATGTTAAAAGGTACATTAATTATTGTTGTCCTCGAAGACGATAACATATTAGCAGTGTCACATGCACAGTAGATGTTTTAAGGTAACGCAATAAGAAGATCAGATATTTATAGTAAAAGTCTTTGCTTCTATTATTCATGATTAAGCAAAAATACTCGACTTGAGTAATAACGAAAAATAACTTTTAAAAACATATAGTAAAATAAATACGGTTCATCTGATCTCGTATGCGGATCTTATATACTAAGCAAACGCGACGGAAAACTATAAAAGCAAGATTCCAACTAGCAAGCCCGATGCATTCTTTTTATAACACTGTAAACTCGAAAAACTAAAACTTCGTTTTCGTTCAGTATCACGTGACATAATTATGTCTGATTTTTTGTGTTGCCAGATCACGCATACGGATAAGATTCGAACCCAGCTGAGATCATGGAATGGAGATTAGAAAAAACCTTTGGACTTTACAGATGATTTTTAATAAATTATCCAACAATTATGTACTGTGGGTATGTTTAAATATATGTAAAGTAACTAAAAGCAGGTTTTTAATTTTGATTCAAAACCGAAAGTGTGAAGTCTCTTAAGAGGTGAAATTTTGATTTATTTTATATTTCGAAAGTACTTGCAATGGTAAATAATATGTATATTTTATTGTTTTAATAATTCTGATTCATATTATTTTAAGGTAAAATATAATATACAAAGATACCTGAATGTATATTACTAGAATTTATTTTAATGACTTATTTAAATTGAGATCATGATTTATATAAGTAGTATATTCGTTTAGATTGCTGTAAGTTGTTTTCATTTAAGAAGGTGCATTATATAATTAAAATGGCAATGTGTTGAAATGAAAATTTAAACTATAAATTTTTCAATTATATAGATTAAGTATTTGAGTGAATAGTTTTTTTTAAATTTATTTTTATACTAACAAAGAAAACGAAAGTGTTTTTATTTTTTTTTTTTGGTTCAACTAATAAAAGGTGATTGGTGTGAGATTTTAAGCATTTTTCATTTTAGTAATTGATAATCTAAGGTTAGGTAATTTGCGATAACATTAAATTGTTAAAACGGCCTTTGCATTCTTGGGTAAAGCTCGAAAGAAGGATCTGTTAATATTGGCAAGTGAGTTAGGAGAACAGATTCCTCCAGATGCTAAAATAATAGATTTAAAAAATGTGATTACCCAATCTAAACAATATGAAGAGTCTTTTGTTCGAGAATTAATAAATACTATAATTTCTGATCGGGTAGAGAGAGAGAAAGCCATAGCTGTAGAAAAAGAAAGAAAACGGGAATTAGAACGGGAAGATAGACAGCGTGAGTGAGAAGTAGAAGAGAACGTGAGCATGAAATTAAAATGCGTGAATTAGAATTAAAAGAAAAGGAAGAGGAGAGCAATTCGGAAATCACTGTCGAATATGGACGGGATAAATTAGGAAACACTTTTCTAGGTTTTTTAAATATAATGAAAGGTGTAATTTTAGATCCCCCGGAACGAGCAGAAGAATGGCCCTTCTTTTTCCATCATGCAGAAAAAATGTTCAAGCTTTATGAGGTACCCGAGCAGTATGAAGGGAAAATTATTTTACAGTGTTTAAAGGGTCGTGCTAAGGGAATAAATGCTATGCTATCTGAAGAAGATTTAGATCAGTATGATAAAATTAAAAGTTTCATTTTAAGAGAAAATAGAATAACTCCCTTACAACACAAGAATTTTGATTCTTGTTATAAATTGCACAATGAAAGTTATGCTCAGTATGCTTCCCGTGTTGAAGCTGCATTAGAACTTTATTTAAAATCAAGAGACGTAGAAACATTGGCTAAATTTAAAGAACTTCTTGTAGCTGATAAAATAAAAGAGACTTTGCCTACTTATGTAAGGTCCCAAATATTTTTGAAAGAGACGGAATTTTGGCTTCCAGTACCTGAATTGGTGAGGAAAATTGATAATTTCTTAGTTTCGATACTAAAAAGTTTCGCAAGTAATTCTCACAATTATTCTAAATTTAATCCAGGCTCACATGGAGCAAAACAGAACGAAATTATAAGGAAACCTTTTCCAGCTGAAACCAGAAGTAAAAGTTTTAGCGAAAAGAAGGAATATTACAGTTATCAAAAGAATCCGGAACCACGACCACAGAATCGTTTCGGAAGTAATACTGCGAGTTATGCTCCAGGTAAAAAGCTATTAAAGCGTTATAAATGTCAAGAAGAAGGTCATTTAAAGAAATTTTGCCCGCAGATGAATACAGTATCACAAGTTTCTAATAAGAGTGAAACTGAATAAGTAAGCAAGAAAGGGCTAAATGAAATTTGCATTAAGATAGGTAATGCAAGTTTCGATTGGGAAATTCCAATCAGTGAAAAGGATGGTGAACTTCTTCGAGTTGATTTAAATATAGGAGATCATGCGTTTCAAGGGATCATTGATAGTGGTGCGGAAATTACAGTACTGCGGAAGTCAGTGGTACCAGAAGAAATGTTGCAGTCAAGTGGGAAAATTTACTCGAGGCCTGCAACTGGATCTCCGGTTGAAGGAAAGCTTGTTTCTGTTCCACTTAGTCTTTGGTCAGCAGATGATGATATCTGGCCGTATATCATGGTGCATGCTGCAGTTGTGGAAGGATTACATGAACAAGCTTTGATCACTCCTAGAGTTTTCAGTTTATTAAAGGAACAAAGAAGAAAATATCTAGGAGAAATAATCAATAATATCCACGGGAAAAATAAAGTTTTGAAGAACACTTTCAATGTGGAGGGAAGGAAAACAGAAGCTTATATAGAAGCAAATCAAGAAACAGCTGAAATCGAAAAATCTGGAATAGAGGTTTCAACTACTCCAGTGGAAAGTAACTTGCTAAATGAAGAAATAATCACTGTTACAGATGAATCTTGTCATGATTGTCAACTGAGGAGGAAAAGCCAAGTGAAAGACAGAGAACCTATAGAAGCTGTCGGTAGACCAGAATTACCCTTCCAAATAGTGAATGCTGATATTTTAGGGCCTATTGAACCTAAGTCTTCTAGGGGACATCAGTATGTGTTGTCTGTTATGGATCAGCACACTCGATGGCCAGCAGCAAATCCTATCAAATCTTTGACCGCAAAAGCGACTTGTGATGCCTTTATGGAAATTTTTATGAGGACTGGCATTCCTCGAATCATTGCTATGGATAATGGTACAAATTTTGCTGCTAAGTTAACGCAAGAATTTCTCGAAAGATTAGGAACTGTTCCAAAATTCTGTACTCCAGGTTACCCACAGAGTAACGGATTGATAGAAAGATGGATTGGCACAATGAAGTCAATGTTACATCATGCTATAAGATCGCAAAGTAGAGGATGGGACAAGCAGTTGCCTTTTATCTTGTGGGCATATCGTGAAGTGCCAAATGCTACAACTGGGATCTCAACATATTTATTAGAACATGGACCAGATCCTGATAAAATTGCAGCAATCAAAAACTTAAAGTCACCAAGAACCAAGAAAGCCTTAAGATGGATATTAGGGCTGTTCAACTATTATAAGGAAATATATCCAGCCGATTAATACTGTGGGCATAATTTATGAAGCAGATGAAAATTTTGGTGAAGTTCAACGTGTACATTTGAGAGGCTGCTGTGGAGACTCTTTAGATAAGTTGGAAGGTCCAAATTATAAAGTTATTATTGATGATTGCATTAAGATGTTAAATGAATATAAAAAGGAAGGCAAGAAATTTGATATTGTGATCAATGATTTAACTGATATTCCCATAGGCACAGCACCACAAGTTGGGTTATGGGATTTTGTGAAGAAGATAATTTTGATGTCTTTTGATGTTCTGAAAGACGATGGAAGCTACCTAAATCATGCACTTGGTGAAGACTGTGTTGAACCATTAAAAACGTATGAAAATGTACTATCTACTTTACCTATGGAAGTAAAATTTGAAAGTCATTGTGCTTATGTACCATCATTAATGGAAAAAGAGCAAATGGTCATTGATGCATGTAGATTACAAAGATGGTCATTGGCTCTCTCTCGCTATCAGGTCACAATAGCTCATAAATCCGGTAATAATAATGTTATCGCAGATGCCTTATCAAGGGTTTATGATTGTGATTAAATATATATATATTTCATTAAGAATATGGTAAGATAGAGAAAATATTTCAAGATATAAATATTTTATATTTAACCTTACATAATTCTTTGTTATTTCTATTTTGTTTATTAGTATCTATCAATTATTATTTACATGTGTATGTGAATGATGTTTGGGTATATGTGATTTTTTTTATTTACTTAACTTGAAATACTGGTGTGCAACAAATATATTGTATATTTCTAATTAAATTGTTTTTTTTAATGATAATAGCAGTAGTTGAATATAGATTAATTGTAAGCTCAAGCATGTGAGCAAATGGGTAAGCATTTACATTTAGAATTTTGATTTATTTGGCTCTTAATGGAATGGTGAGGTAAGAGAAACATTCTAAAGAAAACGACATTGTGAATATTTATTTTTATTTCCTCGGTTCTTCGTAGTTTCCATATGCGGGACAAGGTCCAGCAATGGAAACTGGAGGGAAGGTGTGAAAGTCAGACTGTTATCTGGAAGAGAACTTTTGATTTTCTGCCAGGACTAGAGACACTAAGACGGGGACGATAGAGTCGTGTTGGAGTAAGGAGAACGGGGCTGTTGGTTCTGTTTCTTGGGGGTAGCGGAAGTCCGCTCCCGGTTGTTGAAAAACAAAATGTCTGAATTCATTGTTTGTGTGTTAATGTGTAATAAATGTTTCGTGTCCCAATCATTTGTTTTGTGTTATTCGACCATCCTGGAGACGACAGGATCGTGAGAACATCACAACATTAAAATATTAATTTTTAAAATTTTTATGCACTTCTTAAATATAATAATGACTTTGCTCAAAAATATTAAAAAAAGTTTCAGTTTAGAATTATTCTATATTTAATAATTTAGTATCCTATATTCATAAAATTATACGTATATTTTAAGTAAGTTCTTCCCAATTTAAACTATACTCAAGGTATATATATATATATATATATATATATATATATATATATATATATACTCAAAATAAATTTTATATTAATATTCAAATATTCACAATACTTTATGTATCTTAAATAAATATTAGCATACCAATATATTCCATCGTTAAATATGTTCTATCACAGGCACTCACAGTTCACTGAAAGAATTAAAAGAAAACAATCAGCAGATGACAAGATAAAATTAAAAATTACATAAAAAATTTCTAGTCCAAAAAGCATAGGACTTGGTAAAATAGCTACATTAGAAACTATGACCATGAAACTTATCTTTTGCATTTTGATTTGCTATTACTATTACATGAGCTCGATTTTTAAGTTTATATAATGATTGCCTAAATTCTGAATTTTAATTAAAATACATTTGTTAATATGTTTTAATAATGGCAAATGTGCACATCAAGAAAATAATCACAAATAGCTATTTTATTCAAGAAATACCATGACAAAAAGCTTTCTTAAATGAATAAAGCTTTTCGTCATGGTATAAAGTATTGTGAATTCTCTAGAAGTAGAAATGAAGTTTACAAATTTATCTTTGAATATTCCCGAAAGTTTACCGCACAAAATTCTTCCATGAGTTTCCAATGATATTGCACTGCCGAGTTCAGGCAAACGGATCACCTATCCACACCAAATTATTTTACCTTACTGGCAATGTTATAGACTTCTGCTTTAATCTTGCCAAGACTTTCACACACTGTTAATGAAATTGACATTACTGTAAGTGTCAATTTCATTAACAGTGTGTTAACAACAGTTAGATTTTTTGCCTCTTTTCATTTCCGGCAGTGAAATTTTCCTCACCGTTCCAGGAAAATTAAGCTTAGCTAATGTCTGCGATTATTCACAATGAGCATGTAAACAGGAACCAAGATGTGTTAAATGCCTAATAACAGATTACTAACAAATGTCTTAAATCCAGATACACGTCAGTAAAAGTGCAGTGTAATAATGTTTATATCGCTAATGAAATTTTGTCAAGAAATTTAATCAAAAATAGAATAAATAAATAGAACTTTAGGAATTATGATTATAAAAACATCGATAACGATGAATGCTACCTGGACCAAATTTTGCAAGATATTGAAAAAATTGAAGTTTAATCTCGATGTCCGTTTATGTGTTTTCATGGCTATAACAGGCTATAGCAAAGAGTTCTTTAATTGTTACTCATTGGCCTTATTAAAAGTTTATTTTTTAGTCCAAAACTTGGAAGAAAATGTTTTGGGTTGTTCGAAAAATTATTTCGTTTTATATGACAATGAAAAACGTATAGCGAATGAATATTTTATTGAATCGTATATTGTCAATTTTAGTCCAATACCTTTTACCATCTTCTAGTCGTAGCATGATTTCATAGTCATAATTTGGTTGGTTTTTACTAGCAAGAAACTGATTCAGGTGGGAAAAGCGAAATGGAAAAAAGTTTGATAAAATGAACAAGACAGGCAAGGAATTTTTATTTTTTTTAAAAAAAAGTTGACAACTAATTGGCTCTAATTAACTAGTCGTATTGAAACTACAAGGAAGATTTCTCTTCGCTGTCAGATACATCATAATAACTTTGTTAACCACTGTTTGTTCATCAAATTACTTTATTATTTTTAGAGCAGTTGCTTCTTAAAAAAATGGAATATTTATAAATAAAATAAATTATAAGTTTTTATTACATGATGTTTCGCCTTTTACATACTACTTGCAATTTCTCTCTCTCTAAAGTTAGAAAATTAGTTTTAAACCTTTGTATGCAACCTGCAGTTTTAAACCTTTGTAACATTCACAAAACTAAATCTGACGTAAACAGAGAACAAGTGCTTCTTTGAACCAAATTTGTTAACAAAATTTACATGATAATAGCAAAAAGACATAGGTCTTTTTATTATGGATTCATTTAAGAATCTATTGTAATACAGTAGAGTCCCGAAAACTAGGCCGAATGTCGATTGAAGTCAGTGAAAACGCAGAGTTATCGAGAATGAGGTTAAAAACCGTACCTTATGAAGGTATCTAGCAGTTTTTCCCAACCTTTTTTGTGCCACCCCCACCTAAGCCTTTCTAAAATTCCTATGCCCCCCCATGTAACATATACATAATTTTTAATATTAAAAAACAATTTTTCACTTAAGAAACTAAATGGTTAAGTTTTAGAAAGGAATCACTAGGAAATTTTTAACGAAACATAGGAAGTCAATTTTCAAAACGTAATGAAAAACTAAAATTAAATTTGAAATAATTTTAATAAAGATTTTTCTAAGATAAATTTAATTTTTAATCCTTGCGCTTGATGTTTGCTGCACAGAGATCTTATGTTAGGTTCCTATTTGGTTAGCTTCAGTCACAAGACTCTCCGTTGTGTTATATCCAGAGGATTTTTTTTTTACCAGTAAATTATTCACAGCATTAAATCCACATTCAGCTAAATATGAAGACGGAAACAGTAACAACAGTTTTCTTGCACATTTGATTTCTGTTTCCTCACAAAGCCACATGTCATCGCTCCTTTTATATTAAATAAAGTTTTAACTGACTCATTATTCTGCATTTCTGCGACTTTTTCTTGATACTGAATATTTAGTATATCAGAAAAACCCACTAATGTTGGTTGGACCATCCATGTTGGAAAATCAATTTATTTTAAATCAACCGATAGAATTTTCAGATGATCTACAACAAATAAAGCAATACCTTTTACTTCACATTTTTGGAGCCAATGAAACTATTCAAAGTTTTTGTTGTTAACATAATTCTGCCATAAATAAATATGAGTAATGAAACCAAATATCTTCGCTTTTGAATCAACAACAGTTTTATTTGTTCCTTGAAGTTGCTTATTTAATATATATTCAGTTTTTCAAAGATATTGGCTAAATGCTTTACCATCGACTGTTAACAGATACTTCTTTTCAGATTTGTCGCTTAAAATATCGCTTAGAGTTATCAAAGAGTTCCATAAATCTTTTCTAGCATTTCCCTTTAGAGATCCATCTTACTTCAGTTGTGAAGTAAAAGTCTCGCATTTTATGCAAGACTTTTGCAAGTGTGGTCTGCATCTTGTTCTTCTCAAAATAGCTTGAAGAGATCCTTCATATCTGGCATTAGATTTAATAGCATTGATGCACTTTATTACTGAATACAGACCTTCATTTTGAACGAGCGAGATGTTTTTAGCAACCAAGTTTTCCCTATGAATAACAATGCATAAGAATCATTTCTGGATTCTCATCTTACATCAACCATTTTTCTTGCCCATCATATTAGGAGCATCATCTGCAGCACAAGTTGTTACATTTTTCATTGGTATATTATTGACATCTAAGTAGTTTTTTAGTTTATCATATATATCTTTGGAGGTAGCGGTGCTTTCTAATCTTTTACAAAACATTTCTTCAGCAAAACGCCCTTTATCAATATATCTTAGGAAAGTTATCAATACTGCCTCACTATCAACCAAAGTTGATTCATCCATTTGCACTGAGAATTTTCTTGTTTTCAGCTTTTCAACAAGATGTTTTTCAATATCATCATTCATTTTCTCTATTCTTCAGCTAACAGTATCGTTACATAACTTTTACATTTTTTTTCATCTTTTTCAAGAACCATTTTAAGAAATGCTTATATAGACTGTTTTATTAATGAATTTTCTCCTATATTATGATTTCTCCTTTCAGATTTAGCGATGAATAAAGAAATTTGATAACTAGTCTAAAGAATACGATTATGAGTTGAAGCGTAAGCAGTAAATAGGGGCTTTACTATTTTCCTTTTTTCAAAATTTTTCTTTAAAGTTTGAAAGTAATTCAAATCTGAATTAATAACAGAATTACGTTTCGCCTTCAAATGCTCTTAGAGACGACCTCATTTCAGAAGATTCGTTGGTCAAGGCATTGCATGCATAAACGACAATAAGGAAACCGCTCATCATGGACAGCAGGTATGAGGCCAAATTTTAAATATTCCTTCAAATATTCAAATAGTGAACTTTTTTCTTGCTTGTAACACTCATTTTAATATGGGCTGAAATAAATATATATAACATCAATTAAAAACTAAATGTATCCGTTAAAATTAATTTAATGTGATATTGAGTAAACGTATACTAAAAAGTACACATTTATTTAAATGTATATATAACACATTTACCACACCACCACGTTAAAAAAACATGTTTTTCGACATGTATCGTGTCGAGTCCATTTTCGAATTACCCCTTAACAATCAAATTTGCCCCCATGTGGGGCGTGGGACCCACGTTGGGAAGCATTGGTATATAGCCTTTACATGAAAATGACAATTAATGAATAGATTGTACAAAAATTTAATTGATAAGACAAACTTCAGAAAAATACTTTATAATGCCATAAAGTTATCTATGATGAAAATTAACTAGCAGACTTTTCAAAAACAATTTTTTTTAAAGAAGTAAAGAATGTCTTATTGTCTTCCGCACTACACATTGCGTTTTGCTGCTTCATCACAAAGACATTATTAATCGGTGCCTCTTTGTTATTCAAAATACTAAAAGACGGTTTCGAAAGCCTTTAATCCCTCACTATGTGATACTTTAATAGCTTATACGGTGGAATTGCCAAAGTCTTCATTTTCTGCCATTTTTTTATATATTGTAGCAGAGGCAGTAATTTCTGCACCGTACATTTCGTCTTGTTCAGATCATTCCGGAACTACTGTTCGACGTCATTTTCATCGGTTTATGCACAGCCAGGAACTTTTTTCAGGAGGTCGAGTAAGTTAACATTTTTTGCATGATCATGTTTAACAAACTCATACTAAGAAAAAACTGGTGTTAACGACTTACTCATTTAAAGCGGTCATCACTAATTCCTCAACATCCAATAATTTTCTTTATATTCTGAATAAAACCTTGATCGGCTGCAGAAAGGGAGGCTGACAGCTTGCATTTATATCTCCTTTTGAACAAACTAACCGTAATTACTTAGCCATTAACTGGCATAATGCTGTGACATTGGGTGGTAAAAACATTGCTCGTATGTCCCCAATTTTTAACTTTCACGTCTGGGTGCGAAGACGCGTAGTCCAAAAACAGAACAGCTTTCTTTGGCAGGTTTTCAGATTTTAAAAACTTCTCAACCGATGGGACAAATACTTTATTTAACCATTAATTGAAAAATTAACAATTCATCCAGGCATGTGATTGGTTTCGGTACGAAACTGAAAGTTTATTCATTTCAATATGATTGAATGCAAATGGTTCCATGGATTTTCTTATGAGACCAAGTTTAAATTTGTTCTCATCTGTAACATTACTATGTACTATGATTGTTACTTTTTACCTTGCTTTTTTTCAAACTTGGGGCTGACTTTTCGCTGAAGTTTGTAATTTAATTCAGACTTATCACAATTGTACAATTACTTTCAGGTCAAAGTTTTAACTTCGATAAATTTCTGCAAGTTCCTCTCAAACTGAAACGTATTCTCCATATCCACAGATAGTTTTTTCCCTTATAAATAAAAAGCTGCTGCACTCTGTAAGGTTTCATCAAGGGATTATTCAGTCCGTGTTTGTACAAATTTTCGATCGTTGTCTTTTTTAAATTCTTCATAACATTTCAAAACTTTCTCTTGTAAGATTCGTTTACTAACTGGTGTGGCTTTCTCTTTTGTTTGGCGAAACCAAATGTAAAGTGCTTCATATACCTTATAAAAGTAGCTCTTCCTACCTATCAATGTTTCTGTCCATATTCTCAAGCCATGACTCGATTTCCCTCCCCTTTTCTTCAGGTTTACAATTGTCTCCTT
The DNA here is from genome assembly GCA_026290005.1 of Latrodectus geometricus. Taxonomy (NCBI): domain Eukaryota; kingdom Metazoa; phylum Arthropoda; class Arachnida; order Araneae; family Theridiidae; genus Latrodectus; species Latrodectus geometricus. The sequence continues at coordinate 194,851 of JAPDSC010149738.1, forward strand.
TTTCTTGAGCTTGTCAGATATGTGGCACCTCTGCATTGTTGCATTTTGTACCATGCTCCAAACCCAATTTTTTCCTAGTTCCATTGTCTTGGGCCACCTACTTTGTTTATAAAGTCTGATAGGCTCTCAATGGAGTTTAGGTGTAACTCTTTAGGTTACACCTAAACTCCATTGAGAGGATTGCCTAGAGTATGGATTACCTAGAGTAGTGAATCTTGTAAGGGCAAGAGAGCATCACACTCATATAGGATATGATAAGCTGATTCTACCCCTGCGTGGCATTTCCTACAAATTGGTTCCTGTTTAATAAGTCCCATTATATGAAGGTGTTTCCTGAAATGATAGTGCCCAGTAATGAAGCCTACAATTGCTAGAGTCTTCAATCTTGGGAGTCTAAGAATTTCAGATGCAATTTTCTCAAATGAGTTGAAATTTACAATCGTACTTTTGCTGACCCTTAAGTGCTTAAGCACAGCTCTGACATTTTTTCCCTTATCCAGTCTCTTTAATACCTGCAAATTTTGTTCTATAGACAAGTTAACTTTTTTCTTTTAATGAAAGAAAAAATGTTTTAAAGAGAGTTTGTAAAAGTAAAAAGTTTTAGAGTTTGTGGGTGCATTGTCCAGCAAACTTAAAAACAGCTCTGATCAATATACAGTAGACGCTGGTTTTTACGAACTAGTGGCTACTCTCTACCATGACACCATAAACACAATGATTATTTAACTCCCATTTGCGAATTTAAGTTTTAAAAAATCCCTTTTTATGAACTTTCGTTTCTGACAAATGGTTGTTTTCCCGTTTTCTTTTTATCATTTTTATGACACATTTTTTTTTATTTAATTTCTTTTTTACATAATGTCTGAGTACTTGATCCATCCTTGAACCACCAAGGGATTCAGACACGAATGCAGGCATTCCAGAGACACGGAAAAATACCGAACAGTCCACATTGATCTATCTAGTAAAGCTATTAAAAACGAAAACATTTTACTAAACTTCAAACGATCATTAATAGAAAACTATTCATAAATCATAAGTACAACACAAAAAGTAAAACATGAGGTAGATTTCATAAAATAATGCCTTTTTGTGACGAAAAATGTCAATTATATATTGTTTCGAAATTTTTGACGAAATAGTTATTCAAATTTAATAAACTTATTTTTATATTTCAGAGTATATATACCAATTATTTTATACAGTAATGAGTACTGTACACATTTTTAAGTGATAATGAATTGTTCCCTACATTTTCATATTTCAATTTGCTTCATATACAATATGCTTTCATATTTCAATTTGCTTCAAATGCTCTGCTTCTCTTATGCATCAAGAAATTTTGTTAAAATGCATGAAATGCTAGATATGAAGAGTTAATTTAAAAGATATTTATATTACAGATAAATATTATAAACCAAGGTAAATTCCTACAAAATGACAATTACAATATTCCGTAGTTTTTCTATATATATATATGAAACAGCAGGAACTGGTATTATTTATCAAGTATGCGTGTATCTTTATATTAAGATGGTTTTTAAATCTCTCCCTCATTAATTTTATTTGCGTACAATTTACAACATAAAAAAATGAAGAGATATCCAAATACGTAATGATGAATTCTAATAAATTATTTATGTTGCAAACGCTTCAAATCACACAACTTAAGCTAATTGTAAGGGAATTTTTATATTTGGTGCTTGAAGTTGAACTTGAAAATATTTGAAAACATGCTGTACAATTTTATTACTTTTTAATATAATTTTATGAGAAATATAAAATACATCTAAGTCTCGATATGTTGAACTGGAGGAAAACTATTCCATAAAAATAAATCGGTTTATAAACACATATATAAAAATATAGCTTTTGCTCTTAAAATTTACTTTTGGATTATGCAAACGTCAATTAAATTCCTAAATTTTTCTGTATTTCAAAAACAGAAACAAGTATATATTAAGAATTATGGCAAAATAAACTGATTATTAATTAATAGCAAAGAAATTATTAAAAATATTTCATCTTGTGACAATACTTATATGAAATAATGCGGTAAGATTACATTAAACCTAAAACAGATAAGATTAGGCATACAATACAAGTGCGTGAATGCTGAATAATTTTGTTACTGCAAAAATGATAATGCTTCATTCATTTATTAAAGTTCCTATCTTTTTTCAATAGATATTTCGAGGAGAGTTATCTTCATTAGTCATGCATTTTTTATGTCTCTCTCTGTTGCTTACTTTTAAAATACATTTAATTTTATCAAATTATGAAACTATTTTACACGAAATATATAAAAGTTAGTTCATATCAAATTCTTCTCCGCTCGTTTGGCCATGTGACTTACTATATCAAATGAGTTTTAAATAGCAACAGATATCTAGCTAGTGAAAACTACAAATAGTACATAAGTTTTCACATTAATAAAAATTTTCTCATTAAAAAACAAATTACATCCCCACAGTATATGTAGTTTCTATTGCTTGAAAAACTAAACAAAATAGAGTGTGTTCACACATTTTTGCAACGATTTTTATTTTCTCTATGAAATATCATGATAATTTGAAAATAAAAATTGCAATTGTCATATAAAATTGTTATAGAGCTTAATTACCACCCGCAGCATTAAAAATATTTTTTGCTTTAAAATGTCACTGAAAAATAAACAATGGATCGGAGGCTATATTTTTACGCTATTTAATGAGAAATATTCTTATTTAGTTATTAAAAAAAGAAGAGAAAATCTTGGTTTTAATATTTCTACACCATAAATTTCATACCATAAAATAAAAGACATAATTAATATGAAAGGAAAGAAACGTCAAATTTACATTTGATTGGAAAAAAGGCAAAAAATATTTACCAAACAAAGGTACATACATCTTATTAAATCTAATGTCAAATCTCATGTTTTAAAGGAAAATCCTAAGAACTTGTTCAAAACCTTTAAAATATCTCTTTTGGAACTATGAACAAAATTATAAGATCCGATTTAAAGCAAATAGGCAGGATGTTTATCATCTAAACTGAAACCGGTTTCTCGGCGTAAGACTATGTGCAGATTGTTTTATGGAAATTACTTGGCGGGTGAAAATGGAAATATGTAGTTAGAATTGATGAAGCTTGGATATATTTATTTAACTGAAAATAAAAGAAAAGAAAAAAAAAAAAAAAAAAAAAAAAAAAAAAGATCGATTTACGCCCTAGAAAAGAGAAGAAAAGGACTTAAGTTGGAAGGAACGTTTTTATGGTTGTTAATGGATTCTCATATAACGAAAATTTAAAATAAGAAAAGTAGAAAAAATAACAAAGTTAATTCAGATTACAATCAGAAGTATGTTTTAACACTTATTTTTAACGAAGAAATTCCATTCTTTTATCCAAACAATCTTTACTTTGTTAAGTTAAATCAGGATAAGGCTCCAAACCATACCTCTACTGTTCTATTTCCTGAGAAAAATGAAACTGGAAGTGAAGCTATTTCCATTAAATGCATTCCACTTAAGTCCCTTGACGTTTTACCAATGGATTACATTGCATTTAGATTATTAAAACAAGATCTTTATAAAGCCTCATTCCAAAACATTAGATGGACTCTGAAAGATTGTGAAGGAGGAGTGGAACAATATTAGATTTATTTAGACATCTTTACAAAATTGAGTGAATACCCTCTGTATAACATTAAACTTGTAGTACGATTTTCCAATTGATTAAATTACAATTGTGAATAAGTATTATTAATTAGACTAAGTATACTGCGAGCAAAAACAATTACAAAATTATTAAGGATTTGAAAATAGGAAAGATTTTAAATTTGAAAGCACAATTTTGTCACATGAATGTGAAATATTTCACACACAAGAAATGCACAAGTTAAAAATTTCAATATTTTATTCCTTCATATGCAAATTCACAAATTTCAAAGAAGAATTCGAGCGCACAATGGGTAAGAAAATATTATTAGCAACTGCACTTTCTAGAGCGTCTGATGTACTATATTTTTTACTCCAAATATAAAATATATTGTAAAAAATAGCATGAAAATTGACACTAAATGATAAATCATATTTTTGTATTACAATATACTCCTGAAAATGATATAAAATTTAAAATGCAAATCTAAAAAAGTGAACGGAATTTTCTTACCTAAAAATTTCGACGTACTGAAATCACAATTTTAAAATAAAACAATTGTGTTTTATCAAGTTGGTTAATTAATTTCCTTCTAAGTTTACGTACGAAAATTATTATTTACGGTTAAAACTGTTGGGAAAAGTTTCAAAATAGATCTAAACGTTAAAACTGAACGAAATTATACAGTTTTACCATCAAACAGAAATATTATCATAAATGCACTTATCAGATAGATTATCATAACGCATTATGAAATAAATGCACTACAATTAGCTTGATTAGATGCAAATACTTTGTAAAAAAACGTAATAAACAAATAATATGAAATGATTTGTAGGAATTATATATAATTGCTATTGAAAACAAACAAGAACATTCTTTAAAATGAAATGGGAGAAAAATTTTAACTTTAAGAAAAATCGAGACTTCGCAAAGTGTAACGTTTACTGTGATTTGTTACTAGCATAACCCAGAGTGGGCTCAACCAGTTTGGTGAAAAAATTTGTGAGAAGTGGGAGTATTCGTAATTTATAGAAGCAGGAACCAAGCAGAAGATTCCCAAGACTTGGCCTGACACCACTATCATTTCACTTAGAGGGAATTGCAACCATTAAGTGACTTACAATGATATCTAAGTGAACACTACTTAAAAATGCCCCAGTCGCATTTAGTGGGAGATGAACCTAACAAACAAGGCCACCGTGGACTTTTAACGTTAATTAGTTACAATTATTGCACCAGTACACATCTTTATATCTAAGCCACAGTTTGGCTCCGTCAATTAGGGGGAAACAGCTGGTTGAGAGCATTTTCAATTTAGAAGCAAGGACCAGCAGAAAATCTCTAATATTCGCTCTTGTCACCTATAAAGATTTAATTTAATTTAAAGGATATTACGACCAGAACCTAATTAACGTGCCCCAGCCACCTTAGTGAAAATGACTGATCTTTAAGTTAGGATTCGAACTCACTGGCTTTCGATAATGAGAACAACACCCAAACCAACTAAGATACAGCGGCCAGACATTAATTAGTCAAAAGTGTTTTCGAATACAATAATATAAAAGTCGCAAATGTGAAATTCATTGAACATACTATGTTGATGTTATACTTACGTCCCTGGATGGGTGCCAATCGGAGTGACAGCTTGGGAATTTTCCAAGTTTGCCAGAAATTTCAGATACTATTAAGTCGGAAGTACACTAGAATTACGTACGATCTCTAATTGAGACAACTAACACTGACAACTACGTTAAAAAATAAAACCCGCCTTAGTTTTTGCACGAATAGTGAAGTAAATTTATAGATAATTTAATAACTGCGACTCCAAAATATAAATCTTTTTGCGACACGCGAATACGATTTACTACATGAGTAGTTCTTCCCATAAAAATATGAGGTGAATGCTTATATATATAGAACAATAATAGTGATGTTAAATAATAAAATGGTATACATTCATTACAGAGCATGGAAAAAGTTATCTCTTAAAAGTCATCGGCAGTTAAATACATCACCTCAATAGTCTGACATTAATGCATAAGAAAATTAATGTACAAATTTTAGCTAAAAATGAACTTAATCGTTCTTCATTGCTATTTCGCGAAGGTATCAGAATTTCGAGTTAGGAGGGTGTGTACGAACGTCACATCACGTCTTTGAGAGAGTAGAAAGATAAAAAAAGAGAAAAAATGGGTGAGTAAGATCTTGGCTACCTAGAGAGGAATACAATGTTAAATCTTTCTTGGCTGCATATTGCGGAATTTATTGTAAATATGTTCATAGTTTTAAAATTTCATTAAAGTTTGAATTAAATATTATGCTTAAATGATTTAAATACTTTGAAAAAGAGAATTTTGAATATTCTGTCTTGAGTAAATAATTGATATGATGCACTTATCTAATTGCTTGCCTATCACACATTTGGTGCCGAAACCGGGAATTACCTTGAAAAGATAATCGCGTTTAAAACATGAGCAGGAAAAGAAATATTGATTACAACTGTAGTGTCTCAAATTCAATCTGCAAAAACATGTATCAAATATATGCAAACAAATCTTTAATTATTTCACAGGATTTGTTAATTATTAATTACTTAGATAATAAACGTGATACTTACTAAATAATCAAACAATACATCTTTTTTTAAAAAAACTTTTTCTAACAATTTACACTTGCATTCAAAATTTTGTAATAATTTTAAGTAATAACGAATCACTTATGTTTTGACATTTCATTGATCTTATCTTATTGATGTAATTTAAGTGAATTAAAAATTCAAATTCTAATTATTATAAAAATAAAAAGATAGAGAACAAAAAGATACAAAATTTAATATAAATCACCATTAAATATTTCTTGCTGCTGAATCGAAATATTTATTCCGCTTACAATATTATAAACTAAATAAATAAATAAAATAAAATTAACAGTAAAATAAGTAATTTCAAAAAATAAATAAACATAAGAAGTTAGAAAAAAAACATTAAAAATTTTTTAAAGAAACTAAAACACAAATTAAGTAAATTACAACAAATTATGCCTGAATGAAATTTTACCTGCACAAATGTGAAGTATCCGAAATAATATATATTCCAACAATATTCAAAACGTAATATTAACAAATATAAATTTACATTATAACAGTAAAATAAATAACTTAATGAAAAGAATTAGAATCTAATATCGGAAAAATTTAGGTACAAAAAATATTTTATTATTTTTCTTTTTCTCTCTATGAAGTATAAGACCTATTAATATTCTCAGTCGAATAAATTACGTTAACAAGAATATTTTAAGCACAAAATAAAAAAGCCAATCATATACGTAATTAATGAAATATTACCTGCAAATTTGATGTTTAGCCAAAGAGTGTACGTTTCGCGTAACAATGACAAATACGAATTCCGCGTCGGTTACTTTTATCAAGAAGAAACAGGGGAATCCCCCTTTTTCTGTCTAGAACCAGACACGTGCGTCTAGAAACTGAGAATCTGAAAAAGTGACGTCACACACACTACGCATAGAAAAAATCATATAGCGCCATCTAGTGAGGAAAAAATGTGTAAATGAGAGAGAATTTCATTATTTACTTCTAAAGCTAAATATACTAAAGATACCACTAAAGCTAAATATTGAAAACATTATATTTTAAAATAAAAAAATTTTTAAAAACAGTGAAAAGCTTTTGAAAATTTGAAGACTATATGTATAATATATAGTTGTACGACAACATTAAAAAAATTCATTGGGAAATTTTTAGATTCCCAAACAGTATACTTGCTTTCATATTTTCAATAATAAACATATTTGCAAGGAAAACCTTAAGAACTTTTTGAAAAGAAACAAATTTAAGTTATGTGAAATGAATTCCTTCATTAAAATGTATTATGTATTTACAGTAATGTATATTTTCTCAACAAAAGAAAAATTCCATGTTTTTTCAAATTCTTACTTAAGTTTAAAATAAAATTTAGTCCAATTTTTATGAAAAATTATTTAAAATACATATAACATATTTTAATTATTATAACATATTATAATTTAGAATTATTATTATGAAACTAGTGATAGAGAGAATTTATGGTAATAATTTTGGCTCTACAGTTTTGATAAGTCTTTAAAATAAAATTTTTTAAAGCTTTTTATAACTATAATTCATTTTATCTTGAGATATATTTAGGTATTGATTTTAAAATTAGGTAATATAAAAATAATTTTCAACATTGAGAGTGATTAGACATGTTTGCTAAAAAAATTATAATCATAAGATTTTTGAATGAAAAATACTCTTAAACATCTTCGTGGATATTTAATTCCTTAGTTTATTAAGAAATTAAGTATCCACGATAAATGTTTGAGAATATTTTTCCATAAATAATATACAGAATTTGTAGCTTAAAATAATTATATGTGTTTCTTAAAAAATCTTCGAACATTTTTTTCAATGACACCTAATGAAGAATGACCACACACAAATAAAATTTTAAAAAACATGCACTACTTTGTAGTAGTATATGATTATATCTACTAAAACAAACAATAAAAATTGCAACATTTCTGTAAAAGAAACTTTTTCTATTTAAAAATTAAATTTAACATTTATATTGTATTTAGTTTAGCATTAATAATGAAGCAATTTTTCAAAGATAAGTATCGATCTCTGCTTAGATTTTATGATGTTTTTCAATTAATATTCAACATCCAAATAGAGATTGATTAGATAGCATGATTATTTCCACTTTATTTTAATTTAAATACATTCAATTCGCAGTAATCTGCTTTCAGAACATATCAGACTGGGAGAACATGTTTTCAGATTCCAACAGACTTTTTTTAAATCAAAGAATTTTCAATAATAATACAATTTAAACTAGCTCATGTAAAAAAATGTTGTTTAACATTCTGAATTATAGTTTTAAATCAGATTATCTTATATAAAATTAAATAACAATAATAACATATATGTAAAAATAATAATTGATTATTGTACAGAGCAGTAAAGCACTTCTTTTTCCTCAGATTAGACATGTTAAGTGTTTTTCTCCCTACTAGAGAGCGCCACTTGACTTTTTCATTTTCTAAAATTCGTATAGTAGTTGTGACGTCACTCTTTTAGATTCTCAGTTTCTAGACGCAAGTGAACCAGACCAGCTGTTGGCGATTACTTTTAGAGTAGGTGTACCATAAAATGAGTTTTATTGTCTGTTTGGCATTTTAAAAACAAATAAGCCTCTTCTTAAAGGTGTAAGATTTTCAACTTCTTCAAAGATGTTCATATTTTGTGAATAGAACTTTTTTATAATTTCATTGTTATTATTTATATTTTTATTACATCTTTACTTTTATGCTTTAAAAAAAATATATTTCAATCAAAGTATTAATAGTTACAAGCAAGAACAGTACAACTAAAGACGTGATAATGATTTATAATCGGAAACAGCAAATTTACACGCAAATTGCAATATTTAACAAGATATCGAGAAAGCAGAAAAAGCGAGAATTTTAAAAATTAACAAATCTCGAATAAAAAATTTGTTGATACTATTGCATGAATTCTATTACGTTTTCCATAACTTTCGTGTATAATTATAAGTGCAGATTTTTGGAGTTTAAGCTACTTATTCGCATGTTAAATTTGATATAATTATGCCAATTGTCTTATAGCAGGGGTGGCCAAACTTTTGGGATCCGCGGTTTACTCCACATTTAAAAAGTCGCAGGCGGTCTACCAATGACTGGGTTAAATTGACGTAACGTACATGTTTATATGTTTATTTTCGGTGACAAGAAAAAATAAATTATCTAATTTTTCTAAAAAAAATTATATTAATATTTACAAAATAAAAATTTACTGACAAAAATAATCAAAATATTCATATATCAAAAGCTGACCATCCTATTCACTGCGTTTAGTTGAAATTGGCATTGTATATCTGTGACAAGTTTATCATATTGTGGCTTGTACGAGCTTATTGCAATGCGTAAACACGAAATTAAATCTGTTAAACGCGACCGAAGTTTGGTTTTAATTGCGTTCATGGTTGAAAAAGCAATTTCACAAAGATATATCGATACAAAGTATGATTACAAATTAAAAAAATCGTAAATATTTGGAAACTTTTCCTCAGAAATTAATTTCCAAAAATCAGTATTGCTAGATGTGCTCTGGATTTAAGAAATATATCGCATCTTAATTAAATAATTTCTTCCTCGATCGTGACTGATGTGGTATCTATTAAATGTCTTATTTTTTCAGATACTCCATCATTGTTGGCATTTTCATTTAATGGAAATATCATGAAATTGAGTACATCTTCCAACCTAAATAAGTCAACGAATCTTCTTTCAAATCCTTCAAACAAAATATATGTCTTCGACGAAATATTTGAAGTCTTGATTTGGATTATGGATGCACTCTTCCCCCTTGTTTTTGAAGTTTCTCAAATCATTTTTTCTTAATTGAGAAGCATACCTTTTTATAGTTTTTTTGAAAGTTTTATTCTTGCTCATCATGTCTGTTAAATATTTATTCTTTCCTTGTAGATTTAGGTTTAAGTCGTTAAGTTTTGCAGTGATATCGCAGATAAATGATAATTCATGAGCCATTTCTTATCTTCCGATTTCTAATCTACAATGCCATTCTTTCATTTGTAGATTTTTTTTTATTTCTGGTAACAGAATAAAAAATATTTTTAAAATCGCTCAATGGCTTAGCCACCTCACAACTCTGTTCAATAAGAGATCTCCGTACTTTGATTCAATTTCTTCCAAAAGTGGCTAAAAGTGTCATCTTTGAAGACTTCTTGAACGAATTGAATTGACGATTTTAAAAGTAATTTGCATTATATCATTAGACTTTAGTAATTTTGAACACAATACCTGTTTATGTGTAATGCAATGATAGCTGGTAAAACTGGGAATTTCACAAGGCAATAAAACTAATACGATTCCCAACCATTGCTGGAGCTCTACCTGTTATAATAGAGACATTAGAAATCCCGTCTTATCAATAAAGTTTTTAAATGAATTGTAGATGACTTGGCCTCTCGTTTGTTCTTTCAATGGAATTATAGTTATTAACTCTTCTTTTGAAATCATATCTTCGAAAACCATTTTCACAAATATCATAACTGTGTACAATGTCACTAATATCCGTGAATTCATCAAATTGAAGTGATAGGAACTTACAAGCTTTTAGATCGTCATTTAATGAATCCTTCAAATTATTACTCATAGCTTCAGTCTAACGCATCACAGTGCTACGCGACAAAGGAACATTATTTTTTGATGATATTATTTCAAATTTATTTTTAAAATAGTGGAAAAGCACTTCTCCCGCTTTAAAGAAAGTTTCTTGTATCAATTTTCCATTTCGAGTGTTTTTTTTTTTTTGTTTTTTTTTCGTTTCATCAAAACTTGCGTAATTTTAAGCGACACCAATGTTACTTTTTTAGCTTTGGTGCCTGGTCTCGTAAATAACGATTGCTGTAAATGTATATTCAACTTTAATTTATGCACTTTAACTTTTCGAAGTTCACTGCCGATTGGAAAGTCTTTAGCGTATTTTAAGTGCATGGTTTTAAAATGTCTTTCGACGTTTTTTTTTTTTTTTTTTTTTTTTGGAAGTGCCACATTTGAGTTACAAATGCGATAAACACATTTCTCTTTCACCATAACAAAAAAGAAACAATCTTCCCAAGCATTGTGATAATGGTATGTTTTATTTCTCTTAGCACTGGTACCTGGCTGAGTCATTTTGAATGGGTTGTTGAATTATCATATCAGTTTACAAATTATCGAATCAGTGTGGTATAGGAATCGAGAGACCTGCAACGTAAGACGATTAACTGAGAACTGAAACTAAACTGGCTGGTGTGATGGGTAGACTAGTCGATTCGCCGCTTCGCTATCATCGCTCTGGCTACTGGTTATAATCTGAGTATCCCACTTTGTCAAGTTTTTTCTATGTAATTCTCCATTGTGAAACGACGAATTCATTGTATTATTTTGCACAATTTGTTTTAGGTCTTAAAGCGTAAATTGTAGAAAATTTTAACTATAAATAATTCATTAATTCTATGCCATAAGACATAAATTACACAGTTAATATCCGAGGTCATTATCGGGAGAGTCGCGTGGGCTACCTAAAATGTCTTCACGGTCGACGTCTTGGCCACCCCTGTCTTATAGTGTCTTAGACATTCATTCGCTTCCCTACAGCAGTCCACAATTTAATCCCGGACAAATTTTCGGAGAAAAGAGAGAAGAAGGATGACGTAAAGTATTTTATTATCCGTAAAAGAGAGGCCTTATTAGCAAGTTAAAAAAAAAGGCTTCGTTCACATCAATGAAGATAACGAATTCGGTGCCTGCCACAGACATATACTATCTCGCTGAGAGAGCCTATTAATGTTAAGCGTTTTGTAGGTTCCAGTTCTGATTAATTAAAAGTTTGATAAATAATAGTATTTAATTTTTATTCTTTCCCCATCGTTAATACTTCTTAAATACTTTAAACCAGCTGTTTTGATTCTTTAATTTAAATTATAATAATATATATTATTGGAAATTGAAAATGTTAATTCAAAAATAATCACAATTTGATTTGTTATTCATTATTTTTGTAAATAATTTTCTCGAAATTAAATTAAAGAATTTCAAAGCATCTTATTAGAATGCGATGAACATTTAATTCTAGGTAAAATTTAATGCAAAAAAACATGATATATAGCCGAGAATACGAAATATACTAATTTTACGAATAACTATGAATTTACTAACTATAATTTTACAAATAACGTCTGTTAATATTGCACGAAGAATGAATAAAGATTAAAAATTATCCTTTACAAACTTCAATTTAATACTTAAAAATGTTTTCATATGGCATAAAATTAACTTTCTATAGTTACTTTATACTTGTTTGCTACAAAGTCAACGATTATTTAATATTAAAGGGTATAACACGTTAGTCTTCGTAATATATAACACTTAGAGAAGGTTATAATATACTTTTTCATTACTTAAATAGTTAATTTTATCAAAGAGCCGGAAAATCTTCTCTACTTTAAATGTAGTTTTAAGATACTTTATTAGGGTTACAAAACTGACTCTATTTCACGAAAAAAATGGTGCAATTTTCTTCCGAAGTATCGAAGTTAGACATACTAATACCATAACATTGATATTTAATTCAAGTTAAACTTCTTTAAATTCGGTTTCTTCTCATTGTTCTGAACACTGAACACATAATTTCTTAATGAAGTTATTGTTAAACCCAGGAAGAAAGATAAAAACATTCCTACATTTTAAAACAAAAATCGCCTTCAGAATCACACTTGTAGTTGTCTTTACATTATTTTACAAAAACTGATTTATTTTTCTTCTTTTAATTTTTGATGGCAAAGTTGACTATTCTGTTGCAAAGAGACTTTCACATGTTACATTTGTCGTATCTAGACAAAAGAACAAGTTACCTCACTATGCAAAACGAGTTCATTGGACATAGCCATAAATTGATGCTGTTGATATGTGGACCCACAGTCATTCAACATTTTGGAATAGTTTGGAGTCTTTGTAGCCATGATAATCATAGAGTCAATCCTGAGTGCAGTTTTAGTCAAGACCATAAGTTCGATCCTAATCATTATTGAACAACTATAGAGGAATGCTGCGCTTCTGCTTTCTGCATTCACATTTGTGGAGAATGTGCGTGGGAATTTTCCGGATTTTATTTTTTGTGATAAGTAAATACAATATACTAAATAAATAAAATTTTCCAGGAATGCTTTTCTGGAGGATCATGAGACACTTTTCGTTTCAAATTCCTTATAATACCTTTTACGTATCAAACTATCGATTCAATTGAATCAAAATGTATCGAAACTGCAAATAAATCTGAGAGCGTAATGGATTTTGTGATTCAACTTTTACAAAAACAAACAACTTTTATTTGATTACCGTACATTACATTTTGTAGAGTAATGGAATGTTTAGCCTCTTTTTGTGAAATCTATTTGGTTTTCAAGATGTTTAAAACTTTTCACTAGCTTTAACCAAATTTTTGTGCATTGAAAATGAAAATATTTGCAGTGTAAATATTTTTTTTGAATTTTTTCAGAATTTTTCTCAGAATTTTTCTTTCTAATTGCTATATTATAATATTATGATATAATTGATGCATGTATTCCATTCAAATATATGCCTTTTTAGAAAATATAAATCTATGCTGTGTAACATAATAATAGAATTCTCGATCATTAGCTTCCTAATACAGGCTGAAAGATTAGTAAATTATATTAGTAAAAGAGATTAGTAAATTGCTTATTATAGCATTTGTTTTCAAATCTATCACAACCCTGATTTCAGACCCAGATATTGTCCATGTTTAAGCTCAAATGCAAACTTTCTCAATGTTCATGGATCTGAAACATCTAAATCTCAAAAGAAAATATTCTGATGTTACCAGAAAAATGTTCCATAATATTAGATAAAAATGTTTCTATACTGCGTCTTTTTCCATATATTATTTTCTGCTGGTTGCAAATGAAATGGTTATAAGTGTTGGAATACAAGTGGTCCTTTAATAATAAGATGCAGCACTGAATACTTTTAAATATTCAAGAATAATTTTGACAGAAGATTAAGTTTCTCGTCCAGCAGCGTTGTATGACTTTGTCATCCGGGGTGAACCTGAAATTTACAGCCCTTTCTTTTCAAGTTAAATAAAATAAATCTCTGTTACTCTGTCACGATTTCCGTTGAATTCAAAGAAAAAAACTTTCACAAAAAAGGCTTTTCAATGGAAATTCATTAATACATTCTTCTATGTTAATTTCTACCGAATGTCAACATAACTAGATTTGTTAATTATGTCAACGTGAACATTGTTTACCTTAAATATTTTTAACCAGTTTCCGTTTGGAGAATCTTCTTTCACGATAGGCACTATTTATCATTATATCTATGTTTAACCTTCTTTCAAATTTAGAAGGAAATGTAAAATTTAATATATTCAGTGGACCCTAATCAATTAGTTCTTTCTTTCAGTATTGCATCTACAAAAGCTAGTAGATGTAAGCACTACATATTTAAACTTTTATTGATATTTGTCAAAATTACGATAAGCTTGAAAAAAGCTATATCCTTCATGATCGATATTTTATTATTACTGCATTTAGGAAGACATATTTTTTCGGTTAATTTTTAGAGATTCTGGGAATCATTCTTGAGTTTCTGTAGATATTCTATCTAATTAAGAAAATATTTTCTGTTCCGTGCGATAAATCAACTTTTTTTTATTCCGAACAGGCTATTTTTGATTTTATTCTATCTCTGAACTAACTAAAGATGATATTTTTTATTTAATTAAGCACACACGTCATAAGTATCCGTAAGGCAGCCATTCATACTCCATTCATACAAGAAAATGACAAAGACAGGAGAGAGACAGAAGAAGCACATCCATGCCCGGACCGAGATTCGAACCCAGGACTTCCCTATCTGCAGTCAGGCAAGCTGACCATTAGACAGGGTAGGCGCAATGTACTTTAAATACACGTCTACAAATTCTACTCGTTTCTCTATTATTGCCATTTGTAATGCACTTAATTTTAAATTAAGCTTATGTCCACACTTTCCGTTTGCACATAGTTTTGGGCTCCTTCACAATTATCTGATATCCGAGAAATAGAAAAAAAAATTAACACTACAAAGTTCCATTGTTTGTTTATATGTTTAAGCTTCCGTCCATTTCTCTAAGCTTCTCTAATATTGGTAGAAGTTCTTTGTAATGATTTGAAAACCCGTTAATAGCATCTGCTCATGATTCTAACATATGTCTTAAGCCCTACCTTAAATTCTCGCTTTCAGAAACAATCAAAACCTTCTTTGGTGTATGGACTGGCAGACAATTTAAATTTAATGAACTTTCGCATATTCCTTAATACCGTATTTAATACAAGGATCTTTCCCAAGTTCAAAATAATGTAAGGCGATTTTATTACAAATAACAATATTTAAAATGAAATTACAAATTTCATTTCAAACCGCGATCTTCTATTTCGAAACGCAGAAGAGCTCAATCGACCGGTGTATCCCCAAGTCACTTCGGGTTAAAGCAAATTTTCGTAATTCGCCGGGTTAAAAATATGATTGCTTAGCTCCAGATCATCACTAAAGGTAATCGTGCGACAAATAAAAAAAAAAAAATTAAAAGTAGCTCAAGACTAAGAAAAGTTTGCCTAGCTTGGTGTACAAACTAGCAAAAATTAAAGTTTAATAAACTTTCCAATATCCATGCGGTATTATTATTTCGCGTGCGGTATTTACCACAAAGATTTTTACAAAATAATAAGTAAATTAAAACAATTTTACATCGTATTTTGTATTTTTTTACATTATATTTTTTATTTTTCATTTGAAATATCAATATTTGAAATAAAATTGCAAATTAAAAGTAAAAATATATAACTCTGTATTTATGTAAAGAAATTTTTTAAATAATCAATGTAAACAAAACACTGAGGGGATAATAATCTATTTAGACGAGGGTTTTAATTCATTTAAATACCTCACTGCTATTACAGATCCGAATTTTACTCATTAAAAACGTGACTCAACCAATGAGAAATGTAGTAATAAGATGAGATTAAAGAAATAAACCATTGTTAATGAAAAATTTTTGAAAGGTCACTTCATTAAAACGTAGTTGCTGCAAAATGCAATTTCGTTTTGTAAGCACAGAAATTACAATCTTTACAAATTATTTAAATATTAAATAACTAAATATCCGTATTGAAGATGCAAATGTCATCTTTCAAAAACTAATTCTCAGGCCAGATAATCAAACCCACAAATATATAAGGTGAAGGTATGTCAATCCTAGGCCCTGTAATGTAATTATAGAACGGCAAAAGACGCCGTAGAAATTTTCGATTATAAAATTGAAAGAACATTAATGCAATATACAATAAAACCGGAAACAGAAAGGTTGTATGTTTTTATGCTAATATTTGCTAAGACCAAAATATAACCAAATAAAAATTTGGCTACTGGTGGTATAAGATTTCATCTGCAGGAGATAATAGTTACTTTTCAGTATAAATAATTTAAAAACCTTTTAATGCAAATAAATTATATTTGAATATCAATTTGTATATAAATAAACCAGCAGCTGAATTAAATATAAAATGTAAAAATTGTCGTTCATATAGTATGTATGTATTCCTATGTATAATATTTTAAATTTAATATGCAATTATCATTAAAGTTTTTAATTAAAATAATGGCGTGAAAATAAAATATTTTTCTTCGATTATGAATTTAAAGTGAATAATGTATTACTTAAAAATTCTTGGTTCAAAGTTGTTAAAAAAGAAATCCTGTCCACAGAAACCTTATCCTTATACATCCAGGGATGGATTAACTTATTTGACAGCTCTAGACGTTTCTTGTTTTCTTCTTCCCCGTCGGACACCCTACATCCGATATGAAAAATGTCTAACAAAATAACAAACGATAGGAATAAAATAGTAATTTACAAAAATGGTCAATTATTCAAAAATTCTTAATACAATTTTCATTATTAGAATAATTATAACGCGTTTTATTATATATCAATGCACTCAATAGAAGTGAAGCATTTTCTTTACATGTCATAAATTAAAAAAAAAGGAATAGATTCTGTCAAATATCAAAACAAAAGTTTTGTAAAAACAATTATCAAATTAATTTAATTTTTTTTGCTTCATTTCAATTAAAAAAATTATTTCTTAGTAATTAATATTGTCAAATGCGTTTTGTTCAATTTATATTGCAACTAAATAAATTTTTGTTTTGAGTTAATCAATCTTACAAGTAGTATTTTTACGTATGTTAAAACATCAAAAATAATCTTTCACCAAATGCTCGAGAGATACAGACATAGTTAATGTACGCAATATGTGAGTTCCACATTTACAAATATAGATACAATTTTTGTAGTGTTTATAAATCGTACAATGTAAGATGGCTATGTTAAATTTTGAAAAAGTGATAAAAGTTGAAACAATTTTCTTCATCCAATCTTCAATGTCGTCACTGTATCTCTTTTTTGGGGGCTTCTGATTCAATTGATACATAGTTATTTTAGTTGAATACTTAGCGATTCAACTTAAGCATAACCATTCATAAAATATTTAAAAAATTTTATTATGTCTATATAATTTTTATTACATTTGAAACATATTAACTGAAACTAATTTCGTTTAAAGATTTCTGAACCCATATTACATGAATTTTTGTGTTCTTATTATAATGGTTTTTATCAAAAAAACATTTTTAGTTTTCATAATTTTATATTATTATCGGAATAAGTTTTTAATTTTTAAGAGCTTAATACCCCCACTTCTTTTTTTGGAAATAAATTTCTTAAAAATTAACGTACTTGTCAGAAATATTTGCAGCAAACGAGATAGGCTTATTAAGATCTTTTAAGGATATACTGCGTGCATTTTTATTATGAAAATAACTTTACCGAAAATAATTGTTCGTAAGATGAATTCCAAATTATTTTATTTGCTTTTTCTCGGGATTCCAGTTTTACAGAACATTTCTGAGATTCATATGGAGATATCAAATATAGCATTTCTAATTTCGTTGAACCCAGAACGAATAGCTTTAATTGCATCAGTCTTATAAGACCATTTAGAAGTAGGTTACTTTTTTCAGTAAAATATTATTTTATGCAAAATTTCTTCCAAAGTGTTCCACCTATAAGTAGACGCCCAAAACATATATAAACTTGCTCCAATAAATAAAAAAAAATCTACTACTTATAAACTTGATTTACTAGCATTATTAAATAGAACGAATGTGAAGCATAAAAAACAAACACACAATAGGCTGTTTGATTTGATTTTTCATGTGATTTTAGAGACCATTACATTTTCCAGGCATATTTGTCCTATTGACATAGCTTTATCCTCCATATTTTTTCTTTTAATGTAAGTTTATTTTCCTATATTGCATACAAAATTTCTGAAGTACACTCATAATACAAAATGGGAATTATAAATAACAAAAAAATAGGAATGCAAAACGGATAATTTAAACTTTTTTAACATAATTAAAATTTTTAGTCATTTTTAGAAATTTTATATGTAAATAAGCATACATTTGCATATAATTCAATATCTTAGGGCTTTTTTCTTGTTGCTTTTTACAGTATTTTTTTTTTCACTCACTATCTGCAAGAAATTATTTAATCATAACTCTGATTTAGATGCATATTTAAACATTTTGCAAAGTTCATTTGCTTGTTTTCATGCATCTTTTAAAAGTTTATTAACAATTTCTTAAAACTTTTAAAATACATGAGAAATTGGTTATTACTTTTCATCATAATAAATGAAAATAAAATAAATAAGTATTTTATACTTCCTATGATATGGTAAATGATGTTAGATAAAATGCTTTTCTGAGCAAGAATGTTGCGCTATTCGAAACTAGTCTTCAAGTCGTCGTTTATTGCAATTCGGCTTGTTGGCTGAAGGAATTGGTTGATAGCTTCATTGATTGATATAACATACATATTTCACTGTTTTCAAGATATATCATATATTTTCCACTAAGATAAATAATATGATAAAAGAATAAAAAATTAATACAAGAAATATATAGAATATCAAGTAATCATTTTGAGTGCTTTAAAATCTATGCCATTTGAATCAATAGCTTCTCCTCAAGCTCTACTCCTGTTTTCTTCTTCCTCTAAATAAAAAAGTCAAAATATTTAAATATGTATTCATGCAGATTTCATTATAAAAGGGAATGTTGTGTCGTACAGAAATTCCCTGCACAAAAATCGAAAATTTTCGACATTTGTATAACTGATGCTTAAAATCATGCAGAAAAATATTGTATCAAAATGTTACTCTAGGGGATTATAATTTAACTGAAACTATGTCTAGCAGTTTTGGTGTCTAAACTGATGCTTAAAATCATGCAGAAAAATATTGTATCAAAATGTTACTCTAGGGGATTATAATTTAACTGAAACTATGTCTAGCAGTTTTGGCGTCTATTCATCTGCCTAACGCAAAAGTGATACGCTTTATTAAAGATTAAATAAATAATAAAATTTTTAAACACCTGGGTATTTTACAATTTGTATGCATCTCCCCTCTACCTTTATAGATTTGCATGAAAATATAAATGCTGTTTCAACTTTCTAAGTTCAGTTTTGATTAATGTTTATCGAGATATGAGAAAAAATAAATGCATAAAAACTCCCGCCAATCAATCTTCATTTTCTTCTTTTAGAATAAAAATTTTGTAATCCTTATACTAATATTTCTCTTCACGGTAAATTAGGAAATATATAATAACTTCATTTTATCTTTTGTCACTGGAGGATAGGATTTTTGATTCGCATATATGTGCTATTATTTCACTTAAGCCAGAATGTGAAATATTGATAATACTTTCGGCTACATTTTAAGATTAGTTATGAGAAGTATATGATAAAAGTATATTGATGACATAGATCATACGAATATCATTCAGTACATAATTGCTTCGTTGTAAAAAATCAAAAATATAGTATGAAAATGCCTAAATGAAGGAAGAGAAAAAAGGAATCCTCGATACTCTAAATAAATTTGGGAACACTTCCTTTATGTTCATAAAATACTTATTCATCACTTAATCATTATGTAAATTAGTAATTTACCCATCATGTTATGAGTATTTTCTTAAGGAATAGAGGGTAAATGGCCGGAAGGCTAGAGACCCTTCAAACTCTAGATCAACGGTATTTGGTATCCCAAGGCATGGAATACTCTAAATAAAGTAATATTTATGTATATAGCAGATATTTTTTTACTAAAATTATTTTAACTTTCTGAATGAAGTTTCTAATTTTTTTTTTTATATATTTAATTATTTCGAAATTCTTACAAAAGTTGTAAAAAAAAATATTTTTATGTGAAATAAATATAACATTATTCCTGTTATCTGCTTTTCCTCTAGGTGTAATTAGGATGGGACTGAAATAGTCTGATAAGAAAAAGTATCGTTTAAGTAATCAAAAATGGTTAAGCTTGATAGTAATTGTTCTATTGAAAAACCATCATGCTGAGAAGCTTATTATGTATGTTACTCTTTTGAGATTCATTATTCTTCTATTGTTGTAGTGCTGAGGTTTACTAAGTCAATTGCCAACTCAGGGGTTAGTCACGTTTTCTTATATCTTAATTCCAAAATTGTTAGGCGGTTAGCTGAGAGACAAAATTACGATGCAGCAATCTAACTTTTCTTTATTTTTATTAAGTAGTTGCTTTTTGCCTTTAGCTTTTTGCGGACAAAATAGAACAACTATTCATTTGTTGTAGAATTCTCAGCCTTTAATATCTTTTTATATAGCATTAACACATTCCTACATATAATTTTTTTAAAATTTTGAAATGAAAACAAGCTTTTATTTTTGAAAGTTCCTTTCAGAAAAAATAGGTAAATTATAGATCCTTAGTCTATGGCTCAAATTCTCAACAAACATATGACTAAAAAAGCTTTACTATAAACGAAAAACGCTTTTCAAGGAATTACGATATGAAATTTAAAATTATTTGAAATTCTAAAAGCTGAATAGAAAGGAATAATTAAATGAAATAATCCTATGACATCAGAGTCGTACACACATTGTAATCATAACAAATATTTTTCTTACTATTCTTGAGTTAATTTGCGGTTTAGGTCCCTTTCTTCGCCAACTCGCGAATTTGAGGAGTTTTTTTATCGCATGGTCTTTAATTATTCTTGTTTTAGCCTTTTCATTGGTCGTTAATTAAATTTCACTTTGAAATAGCGGTAGAATTTTCACCATGGCATTGGCGTCTTGGAAAACGCTCCAAGCAAGGGAACCTAAAGCACATTTTCACCTTATTTTTGTGCAGTTATGTGCATTATCATTGAGTAGATACTTTTTCCCAAAGTTGGAAAGGTAAAAATGCAGTTTGATTACCTTATTATTTTGGTGGTGATAAATACGGTAGAATCCGTAAATACCTATAGAAGCAATGAAATGCTGAGTGAAAAGACTTAAAATAATAAAAAATATAATTGTATGGATAGATTTTATACATAATTGTAATGTATCAAATGATCTTGCCTTTCTTTTGCAATGAATTTCTTTGGGAAAGAGTTCTCAGTAAAACTGCAATTGGGATCCCCCCTTCTTTTTTTTGTGGAATTTTGCAGGTGATAAATGTTTACAAAAAAGAATCAAAGTTCAATAAAAAAAATACAAATTATGACTATTTCAGGATACCAAACAAAATTTAATGAAAACATTAAATTGCAATGAACATTACAATCAAGGAAAATTTCTAAATTCTAGAATTACCCTAAACTCCATAAAGTCAGGGAAAGACATGAATTAAAAAATGAATTAGGATGGCATGAATTTTCTTAGGAAAGAAAAGTATTTTTACTTTAATTATTTTTATTAGTAATGATAAAAAAGAGTAGTAAGTTATTCACATTTTGTGCTTGAGCTCACTGTGATATGGTGATTGGATTCTTTGCAGCATAAAGTCCTAGTCTCGATCAAGATCAATGTTAAGCAGAGAACGATAGATGTTTTGCCTCTGCATGCAAATTAGTTGGGGTGGATGCTTGGGAGTTTTCTGGCTTTCTTGCCTTATGATTTGTAAATACTGCCCACTATCAGTGAAAAGTCTCTAAAATCGGAAAAATGACTTCTGCCTTTAAGTTGCCTATGCAGTATCAAAATATTAAGCTAATTATGTATTATAAGAAAATAATTTCCAACATTAATTTACTTTCTCCAATATGAAGAAATCTTGAGAAATTTCTAGAATTTTATATATAAAGAAAGCCAAATTTAAAATTTCTCTCCTAGTTGCTGTTTTGAAACTAAGTCCCATTTAAAATTTCAAAATAGCAACTTATTAAATTTTAAGTCCTACTTATTATTTTCTGTGAATATCATAATAACAATAGCTTCAAACTTTATTTTTTCTGTAAGCATAAAATTAAATAATTATTTTCAATAAAATTATCATTGAAATTAATTCTGTAAAACATAAAATTATTATTGAAGCTATTAAAATGTGTTTATATTTGAATTAATATGTTTTTATATTACCAAGTTTTTTTTATATATCATCTCTATATTTTAAATTTACAATTACCATGTAGAAAAGAATTTTTAATGAATAAAGTCAAATGCTTCCATGATTTTTTGCTCACATATTATCAGACAGTTTAAAATATAATTTTATGACTTCTTGGCTAATTTCATATTAAAATTATGTTTGAAAAAATTGTCTTTTACTAAGCAAAATAGTTATCTTACATTTTGTTAATTATTATGACTGAATCCTGTGTGAGAGAGAAAGCCAGTATGACTATAAATGTGCCAAACAATAATTTAATTAATTATACATGATGTGTTTGACCATATTTATTTTGATACATTTAGTTTTGAATTAACATTAAAATGATTTGATTAAAAAATTTTGTACTGAATTTTCAAGTATGAATTAAATTTTTTTTAAAAATATTTTTAATAAATAAAAATTATATTGTCAATGTGAAAATGAATAGATATAAATTATTTTATAAATATTTGAAAAAAATATTAAAATTTTTTTCTTAAAATCTTAATTTCAAAATCATGTCAACAGGAAAAATTAAAAAAATATATATAAAGAAAAATGCCTTTTTTTCATAAAATTCAGTTTGTTAAACATACTAAGTTAATTATTTATTAACTGAAATTAAGCAGTTCATAAAAATATATCTAGTAAATTCAAACGATCAGTTTAGAGTAAATTATGTGTCTTAAATGTATAAACAAAATTTATCATTACCAAAAACCATGAATTCCTTTAATTAATAAAATCAAATTAAAAAATTTAGTTGAAATGTCAAAAAATGTCAAAATATAGATTTGAAAAACATTGTTTGGTAGCAAATTTTGGGAAATTATTTTAACTAGTTACTAACAATAGTTTCAATTAAAATTTAAAGTTTTATTGAAACGTTTGTTGGAGCATAAGACTTAAAAATTTAATGTAAAAAAATTTTAAAAGAAAATATAGATTATTGATTATAGCTTTGATTTTGCATCATTTTTGTTTTTTTATTTAAATGTCTAAGTTTTGTTTCAATGTAATGGCTTTACTTCAAAGTGAACATTTGTGTTGTCTAACCTGTGTTTCAAATTTAGTAATAAACAGAAAGAACACACACATGATTACTCCAACATGAAAAATTTGAATACAACTGTTAAATTCTAACTAAAAGATATTTTACTTGAATGTATGCACACTACATTAATTCTTAAATATGAAATTCCAATAAATTGTAAAATAATAATACATTAAATATAATGAATGAAATTAAAGAACTCATTTTTTTTATCCAGTCATTGTGCTGCACTGACTGCCAAATATTTTGCACTATAGCTTTCAATTCAATTGCTTGAGAACTCGAGTTCCATTAATGCTTCAAGTATTTTGCCTTGGAAGTGGTTTGGAATCCACTTTAAATTATAGATCCCGATTAAATAATTATCCAGCCTTCCTGCCGAAAAATGAACAAAAGCAAACTATATTTTTTATTTTATAGTCATCATATGCAATACAAACCATTTTAATTTTTATAAAATTTTCAAAAAAGGAATTTTTACTGCAAAATTTCTTTCTTTCCAGTATTTTTTCCTTTATTTAAATAAAAAGAAAGATACTCTTTTAGGAAAACACGATCGAAAAATCCCTCTCATGATGTGTAGAATATGATATTTTTTAAGCTGTTTATGCTTTTAATTCTTCATTTATGGAAAATAAAGAAATTTTGTGAAAAATTTATGATTGAGAAACTTTTGCTGAAAACTTTCTTTATATGATCCAAAAATTAAATAAATGAATTTGTTGATTTTACGAATGGAGCAGCTCGTATTCTTTTTTAAATTTGCCTTTTTATATCCATTTTAAATTATCTTAGAAACAATATTGGATTTACCACATTTTGTAAAACATCCAGTCTGACAATTAATTCTTATTTTCTCTTTTAGTAAGTCATATTTTCTCTTATTGGTAAAATCTGATGGGCTTTGCGCCAATTTCAACTGTTGAAATTATTTTTTAAATATTGCAATTAGAATTACCTCTCTCTCTTTCAATGTCCCTGCCACAAAAGGCTTCATAAGATAGATAATTGTAAAAACAATTGCTTACAATCATCAAAATTTTCTTTTTATGAAATGTGATAAATTAAATTTCTATAGTATTTTATTCATAATTAGCAAGCAACAGTTTTTAAAAACATTTTATCTATATTTGTAGACAACAGTCAATATCCTAACAAAAGCATTAAATCAGTAATAGAATATTATTCTTTAATAATAGTTTGTTCTTCAATCAAGCAGAAATTTTATTTCTATCTTTTAAATTAAAAAAATGTATCGTCAATGAAAATATTGTAAAAGTATGTAACAATCAAAAATGCATTCTCACTTAATGTTATAAACTTTATTCACACCTAAAGCTATCTTCAATGCATATTAGATAGTAAACAAGTTTAATAATGTTGAAAATGTCTTCATCAATATGCTTTTTCAAATATAATCTATTAAATATTATAACATTAACACACTATAACTTAAAATTTAAATTATGCTCCACTTAGTGAAAAATAAATTTTTAAATTTAGACACTTTATTTCAACATCTAATCCAATTTTATTTACTATTTATTAAATGTTGCAGTAATTTTAAGTAAGAGTTGAAAACTGCAATCAGATTTTGTGCTAATCAAAAGTTTTCATATGAAGGAAAATATCATCAAAAGTTTTCACATAAATATATTTATAGCTAACAATTATTTGTAAAAAGCTAACAATGTCAGTTACATTTATCTTATTTTGGTTAAATTTTTTTTTTCAAATTTTTCATTTCTCAATCTAGGAAGTTTCCACATTTTAGGCTAAATTATACTCTTAAAACACTGATAAAAAATGTGCAGTAAAATTAGATAATGAATAAAGTTAGGAATAACTTGTAAAACAAATTGGTTTATTCTCAACTGATTACTTTTACCTTACAAGTAAAATAAGGATTTTGTGATTTCAATAATGTGCAAGATATAAATTGTAGTCTATAAGAATAAAAATAAATGAATTTTATTTTAAAAAAAGATTTTTCATTTTTAGATAAAAATGTGTACTATGGATTTTGTGATGAAAGTAACAACTCATGATATGCATACTGGTGGCGAACCTGTACGCATCATTGTGTCAGGAGTACCAAAATTACAAGGATCTACAATTTTACAAAAAAGAGAGTATGCAAAAACTCATTTGGATGACTATAGAAAGTTTCTTATGAATGAGCCTAGAGGTCACAGGGATATGTATGGAGCTATTTTGATGCAAGATAAGCCATTTGATGTAAATTTTAATGTGATTTTTCTTCATAATGAAGGTTATAGTACTATGTGTGGGCATGCTGTAATAGCTCTTGGTCGATATGTAGTTGATAAAGGTTTAGTTAAGCCCTCATCACCAAAAACAGAAGTAATTTTTCATTGTCCATGTGGACCAGTGAAAGCAAGTATTCAGTATAATGATGGGTTAAGTGGACTTGTCTCTTTTCAAAGTGTACCTGCTTTTATATATGCTCTTGGTAATTGGTTTTATAATATTAATATTTTAATACCCATAAAATTTTGTTTGCTTTTAAAGTGCTTTAAATATAGATGCAATTTAAATGAAATTTCTATAACATCGTCTATTTTTTAAATGGAAATAATGTCTGAATGCTTATATTAGTCATTGGTAATGGCATCAGTTCATTTTGTTGAATAAAAAGTATACCACTAATTAATGATGCATATGAAAAATTTGCCCTTTCCAAAATTCCTTCCCTTGAATAATGTATATAGTTCAAATTAAGAAAATATGTATATTATGTATATATTTTTTTAAAAAATCTTAATTTGTAATCAAAAAGGGAAAATGATATAACTTTTAGTTGAAAGAAATTTTAATTTTGCTTAGCAATTAATTAAATATTATAATTATTTTTTAAAAAAACATCTGCTAATTTTTATTTAAGATAAGGATTTATAGAACTTAATGAAATATTTAGGATAATCATCAAAACTTTTCAGTGCATCTATTAAAACATTGTGTTCTTTCAACATTAAAATCTATCTTCAATGTAAAAAAAGACTTTCCATACCTATTTTTTAACTTGTAAATTAGAGCTGCTTTTTCTTCATTATCAGCTGGTATTAAAGGATCAGTTTATTGTGTAATGCCATTTCTTTAAATTTTTCTTTCACTTTTAATTCAGTTTTCTTTAACTCATGTCAGTCCATTTCAAAATTCATATCCTTACTCTAGCTTTTTCTTTTAACTGATATAAATTGTTTGAAAATACTTGAAATGCTATTTAGTGTTTGACTTAGTTGGTTATTTTCAGCATTCATATATTGCAGTCTTCTTGATTTCAAATTAAATTTTATATTTCTGTGGCAATATTGATTCGATATTTTAATTCTACTTTTGTTTATATGCTTATTGTTTTTTATCGTCAATTTTAATATTTTGTTGTTGTTTTCATATGGTCTGGGGATGTAGTATCATAATTTTGATGATTGTTATTTGCCATTGCAAAAAAGCAATACTTTTGTGTTAATTTGGTTAACCCCCTGTGAAGCTGACCATATTGCTACTTAATTCCGCATTTATGTTCATTTTGCTATTTGTCTTAAATTTGTATTTCAGTTTCATTTGTGTTCTCTTTTGCCTTTTAATGCTTTTCTATTGTATACTTTAGACTTTTAAGGATTTGAATTTTTTTTTTTTGTCGACATAATTCTAGTTTTAACTGTTTTTGCACTGAATGAAATACTAAAATATTTGTTTCATTCCTTGTAATTTTGTAGTATTTAGAATATTTATGATTTGAATTTGAGAATATTTCTGATTAACTACATATAACTTCATTGCTAATTTGACATACTTAGATAAGATTTACTGATTTCACTTTATGTCAGAAAATGAATCAATATTTTAAATTTAGTTCTAATATCTCATTAACAAAAATGCATCTTTCTTGAATTATTATCTGTTTTTTGTTTTGAAATATTATCTAAAGCTCACATAATCATGTGTAAAATTTGAAAAATATTAGTGCCTATAATATGAAATTATAAGAACCATATAATTTTGAAGAATACGAATTTAATATAAATATATATTTTTTGTTGCTGTATCAGATAAATTATAAAAAATATTATTTAAATTATAATAATTTTAATATTATTCTTAAAATTTTTCATTAAGAAAAGTTAAAAAGAAATCTATCTACTTTTAATTTTTTAATGTCAATAATTTTTCATATAAATCTTGTTAGTCCTTAGAAATAAATATTTTAATTTC
>JAPDSC010149738.1:232945-258674 GCA_026290005.1 Latrodectus geometricus
TAATTTTGAAAAGAAGCATTTTATGTAAAAGTAAAATTGTCAGACATCAATTTATTAGTAAAAATCTCTATTATGTCTGTTTTTATTTTTTTAAAATCAGCATAAATTGAATTTAGCTACACTTTTTAAGGTTATTTTGCAATTTATTTTATGATTTAATTTTCAGTTTTTGCTATAAATATGTTTATTCAAACAATAATTGAATAAATTTTTTTTAGTAACTTAACCAAACAAATTACAATCAATTTGACTTCCAACATATATATAAAAAATAATCTACAGTAGATGCTTGTTTTTATGAACTCATTGGGACCAGTGAAACAGTTTGTAAAATAGAAAAATAATACATTAAATTATTGAGATCATATTTTTTTTACCTGATAACTTTTTCTTTGTAAATAAAATACCATTAGAAAAAAAAAATATTTAGAATTCACTGTAAGAAACACATACAAAATAAGATTCATACTTAAAAACAAAACTTACTTTCATTTCATTGATGAAAATTCAGAGAAAATAGCCATTTAACTTTTCCTGTTTAAAAACTACATTTTATATCTTTTCAAATTTATAAAAACATTTCATTATTTTTTCCTTAAAAAGTATATTAGTACTTTAGTCATCCAGTTTCTTGTTTTGAAAATGATCTTTGCACTACATCATTTTCCTTCCTTTCAGTATCTGAAAGCTCTTTATTTATTCTTATTCATTACATTCTCAATAATTTCCTCATCTGATATTTCTTTTGTACATACCACAGTAATACATAGATATTGTGAATCTATATATCAAAAATTTTCCAGAAGAAATTTCAGGCAGTAAAGGGATTATTTGTAAAAATGTGTCATTAATATTGTGTCATTAAAATTATTAATAAAAATGTGTCACACATGCATCAACTCCAAAATGGAGTTGATGCATGTGTGACACATTTTTATTCAAGTCTTCACATAAATTACCTAAGGTTTCTTCAGCTACAGTGGTTTCTTAAATAAAGCCTGCATGTAGAAATGCTCTCAATATTGTCTTTCCTTCAACATCATATCAAGCATTAATTGGCAAATGTGTTGCTTCTAAAAAGTTAAATTCATAAGACCACTTCCAGTCCAACCCCACAATAAATCTTTGCAAAAGTACCCTACAATATTTGCACTTGAGGCTGTTGATCATACCCTAATGTATGGGCTATAAGACAAAAAATGCATTAGGCACAAGGAATTCCATTCAAATTGATTAAATACCCATGA
Organism: Latrodectus geometricus; assembly: GCA_026290005.1. NCBI lineage: Eukaryota > Metazoa > Arthropoda > Arachnida > Araneae > Theridiidae > Latrodectus > Latrodectus geometricus. The sequence continues at coordinate 234,193 of JAPDSC010149738.1, forward strand.
TTTCAATGTGAGTAATGCAGAAAGACTTTATAATTCTCCAATAAAAATGTTGATCTAAAGCTCTCACCCAATTACCATAAATGCTCCCAGTCGTTCAAGCTTTAATGTTAACATGATGTGATGTCAGTTGTTTTTTTAAACATTTAAGCTTTAAACATTTTCCCATGAAAATCAGGCATATTTTCTGTGCCATTCAGGTTGGGGTGAACAACACTGTAATTCTTTGCTTCACTTTTTTTATAATAATATTTTATTCCTTTAATATTTTATTATTAATAATATTTTATTCCTTTTATATAATCCCATAATATTTTATTTTTTAAGTGTGTTCTTTTGGGTAAGCTATTAAAAACAAGATTGTTTCATCCACATTGAAAACATCCTTTGGGATGTATTTGGAAAGTAGTGATTTCAATGCTTCCTTCTTTCCTTTCAATTTCCAAAATTTTATTCATTGCTGCACTTTCACCACACAATTTTCTAAAGCTCAAACTGTGCCTGATTTTAAATTTTTGTAGTCAACTATCTGATAGTTTGAAATCTTTTATGTTCTGCTTTATAGCAAAGGAGTTGGATTTTTCTTTAATGACATTAACATCAACAGAAGATGAGTGAATTTCATTTCTTTCACTTCAACTGATAAACACATTTGTTTCTTCAATTACTATAAATGCTCAATGGAACTGGCTCAATCATTTTCTCAACAAACCATGCATCATAAATTGAATTTTTCAAATGAAAGAAAACCAACTACCAAACAGAGCTTCAACTTTTAAAGTTTTGTCCTCTTTCTATTTTCTCACATACAGAGAGGAGCATGAAGTTTCCCACCTTCTGTTTTCTTATGTATGAAAGGATAGAAGTTGAATTTGATATCACAATTCTTACCAATGAAATGTTGGTTTCTATAATGTCCAGAATGCATGCGCATGTTGCTTTACAGTTCAAGAATCAAGGTCTTTGTTGTTATATAAAAAAGAAATTAAAAAATACCAGATCATAAAAATAAAAAATTTGGAAAAGAAAACTAAACAAAACTGCAGAAACGAAAGTTCTTAAAGTTTCAATTCATAGGTGAGAATTATTATTGTATCTATGGTCTCAGGGTAGGGGCTAGCCACTAGTTCATAAATTAGAGGTTGGTAAAAATGAGCATCTACTGTAAATACCTTGAAAACATATTTGCCATGCCCTATCAGAAATAAAATTATTGATATATTAATCATATAGCTTATGTGAAAATTATTAGTTTAGTAATCTTGAATGTAATTTTATGAAGAATTATGAATTGAGTACTTCTGAATACTCAGAGATTTAGTATTTAAAAAAAAAGTTACTCATATTATTTGCATGTTATCAATCATTTCATTCTATTTATAAAAATAGGTTTCCATTTAAAACACAATATCAAGATGATTTTATACCTCCAAAATAAAAATGTGCATTTGTTATAATCTAATTCATAATTTTAACTAAAATAAATTCAAAACTATTAATTTATATTATGAATAAACATTACTGCACCAATATTTTTTCAAAAGTTTAAAAAGAACTTACCTCATCTAATGTGAAAGTTGCTTTCAAAGTCCTGCGAGGATCTCTTTCTTGAAAGGTTTCTAAAGGTAAGAAAGAATTCACTATAATTATATTCTGAAATTTTCAGAAATGAGTAGAAAAATTTCTAATTAAAATTAAGTTATTTTTGTCTATGAGAAATTATATTTATTTTACCAATAATTGAATTTTGACTAAGTAAAAGATTAAAGACATTTTAATGGATTTTGGCGAATTTAAGTATAAATATTATGCAATTTTTATTTTGTTATTTTCTCTCATTTGACATTATTAATGAGATTATATTTTAAATTTAGTAAATATGCCATGTAATTGTAAGATGACATGCAATATTGTAATAATTTAATTTTTCTAGAATGTCTTCATTAAATAATGGTGATTTCATAATTAGATAAATATTTTACAATGACTCAAAATTATAAGAAAATATTTCTTAAAATATTTATAAAAGAATGTTAAATCTTTATATTATTGTAGTAAAACTAAAATAATAAATGATGAAATTTAATGTTATAGATAAAAATAAGGTAATAATTTATTAAATTTCCTTAACTTTTTTTGTTTAAAAAGACATTATAAAACAAATATTTTCTTTTGATTTAAATGTAATAACTTAATTTCATAAGGTTAATCATAAATTTTATTATATTCTTAAATAATTCTACATACATAAATATAATGACATTCATATCTTTATTTTTTTATGATTATATTAATAGTTGAAATAATGTGCATATTGAAAAATATATACCTATCATGGTTTTCAATTTCACAGCACACATAATGAAGTCATCAAAACTAACTTTTCCTTTCTTTCCATATCGCAATACAAGAGCTCTCAGAACATGAAAATTTAACCTATATCCTGTAAATATTTCATGCAAGATTACATATACTTATATAACACAATTATATTTTATGAGACACTTTTTTTAAGATTTTGGCGTAGAAATTAGTTTTATATTGACTTTTACTTCAACCGAATTTTCTTAACAAAATGCTCACAAAAAATAATTTTAATTAATTTATTAAATTTATTCTTATTAATAATGCATATGTGAAATAATGTTTTTGTGCTGGAAAGAGATTAATTTTTACACATAAAAAAGATATATTTCTATTAAAAAGTAAAAATCTGATGAAGAATTTTAATGTTTTTATTTCCATTTAAAAAATATTTTGTTTTAAATTTTAATAACATATTTTATAGAAGTGTCATTAAGTAGAATTGCTATGAATCGTATCCAATTAATTTATTTTTAACATATTTTCTTTAGTTATCATTAACATTTGTTAAAATAAGAATTTAGTAACTAACCATTCAGATTTTTACTTGTTACAAGTAGAGTTATAGATTTTTTTGAATAAATTTACATATTATATATTTATTTGTTTGTTATCTAATAAGTTTTTACTATAAATTTTTAATATTTAATTTTTGTTTTTATATTCTCAAAGTTCCAATTTTCACTGTTCTCATTGCATTATTATCATTAAATAAAAAGATTGTGCTTAGTTTTTGTTACTTAGAAATTATTTAGATTTGGGATATCATTTTTATTTGGAATCCATATGATTACAATTTCTGGTGGAGATGCAGATAAGATGCTCGTAAAGTTAACTAATTATTGAAATTGCATATTTTTTCTAACAAACAGATGAAAATATCTATTAAATTTTTTATTTTGATTTGTTGATGCACACATATGTTCCCTTAAAGATTCAAATAAAAATTATGAGATTCGAAGTAAATATTAGATTTAAATAAAATTATTTTTATTTGTTGAAATTCCTCTTCATATTTAATAAAATGGAAATTGATTATTTTTCTCGTATGTTGAAACTGAAAGAATGCATTCCATATATTAGTGAAAAGTACTTAATCATCTTTTATCTTGTTTTATATCAGAACTAGATTGAGAAAAATGAAATATATTGGAATATTTTATTTTAAATACTTCCTGATGTGTACTTTTAAAACATTGGACGTATATATATTTATGATTTCTTTTCAATAATATCTAGAATTTATTTTGCTTAAAATTATAGTGTTCCTGTCATTAATGAATTGAAGTACGTCACATCCTATATATAAAATTTCATTATTTAATTAAAGATATAATAAATTATATTAGGAAGGTCTTGAATTATAGGTTTTACTACTTTTATTCAAAACCATTGTGTCATTTTTCAACAAAATAATTCATTTAGCTATTTTAAATGTTTTGGTTTGCAATAAATGTCAAATATATGTTTGTCTTGGCTTGTCAGATCTCCTATTAGGTCTGACATTGTTCATGTGCAGAATAAGGCTTCTCTAAATTAAATGAACTTGTAAATGCTATCAAGTATATCAAAATAGTTATGGATATCTACATTAAATTCAACTGAAGAAAATTCTCCAAATCCAAGGAAAGGAATCATCTATGTTATGCCATAGAAGGTTATTAATAGTTAGCATAACAAATCTTTGCAAAAATATTAATTTCATTATGTTCTTCCTAATTCATTTTTTAAAAATATAATTATTAATGAACAATGAATCGTATAATATATGCTTATTTTTTGTGTTAGAAGCATACTTAATGGAAATGGTATGTTTTATTCATCATAAAATCAAACATTATTCTTTAATGCTCACAAATTGTAGCAACAACAATTTAATGAAACTTAAGATTCACCAAAAGTAAGTTTATGCATTGTAACATATTTGAAGGCTGGATATTTAAGATACAAAGCTTTTAAATTTATAAATGTAGGTAGAAAATTTATGGATTGGAATGATTAGTAATATCCATTTCTATTCATTATTGATTTAAAAAAAATCTTCAAATTTAATTAGTGGTTACTTTTGTGTAAATAATATTTAACTTTTGGTTAATTATTTCTCAAAATTTTATTCTAGCAAAGCATTTATAATTATCTTCTGTAATCAGTAAGTTTACTTTAGAAATACAAATTAAATAATTAACATTTTCTTGTATTTATTTAACTTTTATAAATTAATTTAATCACATGACTAATTAAAATTCCTTAGCAAATAAATCACAATAGATGGTTTGGAATAATATTAGCCATTTCACAAAATAACCCCATTCATTATTTTTTAGAATTTACTGCCATGTAAAATGGAATTTATTTTTTGAATGATATTATAGTGTTAGATGAACATTACTATATTATTACTCTTATTTATTACTGTTATTTATGACATTTTAATTTACTTTTTAAAATCATAATTTTGTGGTCATTAATAAATAAAATCTTTATCAATTGCATTAAAATAATTAGTGAGAATACTTATTAAATTGACTTAGTTATTTATGTAATGCTTTTATGTAATACTATGCAATTTTTTATGTAATATTTATGAATACTTTATTACACACATTCTATTTCCATTAATTTAACATTGAATAAAAATTATATTTTTTAATTGTATTGTTTTTATAGCATGCTAGTTGCTTTGATCCAGTTGTAATTTTCACATTTTATACAATTTTGGATGATTCAATGTATCTATATGCTTAAAGTGATATTGAATAAGTAATTTTAATTATTCAACATGTTAAGTGTTTGGAATTTTTAATATCTACAATATATGTTTAAAAAAAAAAAAAAAACAGGATTTATCATTTTTAATATAGTATTTTATAAAAAAAAGTTTAACAATATTGCATTATCCATGAACCCATTTTCATATTTTTCTTGCTTTAAAAAGTTAGAATTCCTTATAGTAGAGTGAATATTACTTTATTTAAGATAAATAGTTTTAGGAAATGAGCTCTAATTAAAATATTTTTATCATATATTTTTTATAAAGCAGAAAAAATTGAGTGATAGAAAAAATGTGCTATTTTTACACATTTTCTTTTAATAAAAATGATTTATTGAATTAGTTGAAAAAATTTTTCTTTCTATAACCATAGAATATTCCTAAATTGTAAAATAGTTAGTTGAAATTAAAATTAAAAATTTTGAAATAAAATTGAAAATAAAATTTATTTAGTAAAAGGATTTCATAATTTTAAGGTGTGTAGGTTTTACGACATTTTGTTCTTAAAAGATATAATTTTCAATCGATAATTTTTTTAGATGCTTTTAAATTCTTATTTTTCCGGTCAAAAGGAATTTCTTGTTAAAGCAAATTGTAATAAAAAAATATTTTAAGAAGCAAAATTTGAAAAAAAAAAAAATTATGTGAATAAATAGATACATTTATAGAAGTTTTTTTTCACTATTAAGAGATAACACCTATAAATTAATGCTTATTATTTTAATATTAACATTTGCTTACCATTTTCTAACATTTGCTTGCAAAACTTTGATAATCTGTAATTTATTTAAAATGTTTCTATATTTTTTTGGATGTTAATCTTCAATTAAAATTAAAAAATGATGTTCTCAATTTAGCTAATGAATATTTAAAGTTGTAAATATTGTATTTTTCTGGGGGTTTTTGTTCTTTTTTTGTGTGTAAAAGAAATTTCGTTTATTTATTATTTTTTTTTCATCATAAACCAAACAATGTTGATTACACTTAAAGAAATTGAGTGATTACAAATAATACTGAACAATTCATTTATTTTAACTTGAAAAAACAAAAAAATATATTTGCCAAAAAAATTGTTATGTAGGTATATATTAATACATTATGATTCAATGTATCTATATGCTTAAAATGATATTGAATAAGTAATTTTAATTATTTATATAAGAAAAAATTTTCTTATATAAATAATGAAAATGTATAAGTTATTAGAGATATATTTTTATTATGTATATTCTCAAATCCCTAATTTTCTTTTTTTTTTTTTTTTAAATTTATTAGATTCCAGCCAATTTAAATGTCTGAATATGATAAAATTTAAACCAAATAACTTTTTCAAAAAATTGTTAAATATATATTTTTAAATATTGTCTTAATTTTATAAATTGGATTATAAAAACAAAAATCTCGGTTCTAATTTTAGACTTTCTTTTTGTTGGTGAATTCGATTTGAACTCTGATCAAAGTAAATATACTTTACCAGCTGAGTGTAAAGCTCCTCTGAGTTCTATGGTATTCAGAGATCCAGAATGATCCACATCATATTTTTTGAAAACATTCTGAAATAAACAAAGTATTTACTATTGTAATTTATATACCAGCTGATTATAATATGGTCTATTTTGTAGATATAGTTGAACATATTTTAATCTTTTTCAAAAGGGAATACAAATTCATTTCGATTAGAAAAGAATTGCATTGACACTAAGCATTTTTATTATTTTTGTCTAAAAAAATGTCACAAAAATAAATATAGAACTCTCTCTTTAAAAAGTGATTTATGATAATGTAAATATACATCTATAAATTTTCTTTTTTTATAGATATCTAGAAATTAAATGCCTATGTTTTAAATTTTTTCCATACAATTTTTTAAATCATATCAAAATATAAAAGTAAAAATGTAACCTTAAGGAATTAAATTGGTGAGCTTTTTATGTTGTACTAAATTTTTGTTCATATTTTAAAGATCAATGTATTTTTTACTATCAACTTGTTATTTAAAAAAATCAAGATCGTATGTAAATTAGCTTCAGATCCTAAAATAGAATACTGCTATTACTAGTGAAATAATAGAAATAAAATACTGCTCTTACTGTATTAATGAAAGACTAAAGAATTTTTCAGTATTTCACATTCTAATAGTTTTTAAAAAGTATAGAAAATTGAATTGGAAAATAGTCATAAGATAGAAGACTAATGAATCATGGAATGAAAAGTATAAAATTAAAAAATGAATTTGAAGTATGGGCTTGATAAAAAAAATGAACTTGGATAACAATTATTAAAATTTTGTACATCGCACAAAATTGTATAAGAACATTTACTTAAACATGCAAGTTGGATACGGAAGTTTACTTAGCTATGTAAGTAAGTTAAGTTTACTTTAGTAATCATCACAATAAAAAGTGGTAGAAGATCAAAATGATAAAATTCTACTGTCCATTTATAAAAATCATTGCTTTTCTGGAATAAATAGAGTTGGTTTGGTACCAATCCTTCAGAATAATCGAAGTTTGTTGTGGTGAGATGCCTGTGTCCATTAATTTCACTTATTTTCTGGTTATAAGATTGTGTTTGGAATGGAAAGCTTGAGGTTCTATTTTAAGCTCTATTGAATACTGGATACTATTTCAACTTTCTTTATGCATATCTTTCAAGTTGGATTCGAAGTTCATATTTTATTCTTGATATGCGTGCATTGGAAAAGCTTTCTCCGAAAATAATCTCCATGGATTTTCAAAAATCTTACAAACCGATAAGAAAACATTCAATTTAAGTTTTTATCTCATAGTAAAAAGTATATTAGATTTCTGAAAGCCCTTTACTTACTAAAGATGATAGAATTGTTATTTATCTTTCAGAAGCAGTAATTGATTGCATTATTGAATATTCATGGAAATAATTTTTATTCAATTGAGTGTATTTTTCAAATTTATTTATTAGCAATCATATCGGGAAAATTTATTGAGGAAACTTAATAAACTGTAATAAAAGAAAAAATATTGTTTAAAAAGAATTTATTTAGATTCTCAAACTTACCTTCCAAGTTCTTATATCAACCCATAGATTCTTAAATTCTTCTAATCCCAATTTACCAGAGCGATCAACCTAATATTTATTAAGTTATAATATGCTAAAATGGCTCATTTAAAATTGAAATATAATGCCAAATAGCAGGTGTATAAATATACTGCAAAGAAACATTTGTTCTCAGTATTTACATACCAAGTACTCTAGCAAAAATGTTATTTTTCGCCGAAAATAGATGTTATTTTTCGAAAATGTTATTTTTCGCCTGAAATTTACATTTATTAATGTTCAAAAAGTAGAAAATGTCACTAATTCCACTTTTTCAGTTAAAATTTAATTTTTTTAATGAAAATTTAGTGTTTTTTATATCTTGAATTTTAAAATGCTGTCAAATGAAATTTTAAAAATTAATGTATAATACTTTGCCATCAAAATGTTGTTTGAAAATACATAATTTATTTAAACTATAGCAACAAACGTAATTGCTTTTACCTTAATTTTTTACACACAAATGGTAATTTTTTATTTTACTGAAATAGAAATAACTAATTATGTTCGAATACATTTTTAAAATTTCAAATGAGATAATTTTTTTCTTAATAAGTTAAAAAAATTATCATGAAAAAACAATTATTAATAGTTATTTTTTATGTTATATTTTAATTATTTCAAACTTTTAATATTGCAATTGAAAAATTGTTAACGAAATTGGTATATCTAGAAAGGATACATCCATCATTGCCACCATGCTTCTACAAACATCCAGTGAGAATCCATCGAATTCGAATTCTTAAAATAAACATAAATAAATAAAATGTTATGTTGATAGATAATTTAATGTGTACACTTTGATGCAAAATATTAATTATATTTCAAAATAATGAAATAAAAAGTGGATTTTAAGACAAACTAGATTTTGTAAAATTTGGAATAACAAAATTTTATATTACAAAATAAGAAGACAAAAGGAATACAAATGTTTATTAATTTATATTGTCTTGAATCATGGAAGTCATTAAATTGACTTAGCATATATTAACGGTTTTATAATAGAAACCGAAGATAGTTTTCCAGTAAAGTTAATAAATACTGTATTTTCTAGTGTTATAGCATTTTTTAAAAATTTTTATGTACATCAAACAAACATTTGTTTCTGATAAAGTACTGTAATTAAAGTATTATAAAAATATTAATTTTAAGTAAAAATTTAGAAAAAAGTTTTACTGTAATTAAAGTTTTACCTAAAATTAATGTAATAGTTTTACATATTATGACTATTATGAGCTATATTAATTATTATAAGTGTATACTTTATAAAGTATTATTATAAATATATACTTTATATTATTAAGTAAAACTTAATAATATAAAGTAAAACTTAATAATATAAAGTTTTATTAAGTTATTCTATAATAAAACTTTAATAAAAGTTTTACTTATATATGTAAAATTAATATTTGTAGTTTTTAAATTTTTCTATCTCACTTAAAGCAAATCAACAAATAAACTCATAGATATATAAAAAAAATTAATCATTACACAAACCTTAATTTTTTTGTGTTAAATTTTTGTGTTTTAAAAGAAATCATGTTAAATCTATTGTAATTTTATAATCTGTTTTCAAGGAGTTATTATTTACAAATGATAATCATTATTTAAATGTCAACTTTATTAATATTATTTTAATCAAACAAAATTCTCTATTTAAGTCATTTAGAAAAAAAAATTTAAATGTTACCTTAATTAATAAAATAACTTAATTAAACCATGAACACAATATATAATAAATAAAACAACTTATAAAGTTATTAATCATCAAAATATGAAAGCTGTGACTAATCAACTAGTGTAGCATCTATTTTACTAATATTAGCAGGATGTTAGTTCTTGTGCATCATGCGATATGGTTCAGGATAAGATATATGATATTCAAACTGTAGTAGTACACATTCAAACTATGTGTACAAACTGTATTAATCGATCATTACTTCATTGTAAAGCTCAAGTATATTTGAGCCACAAAATGAAAAAGGAAACATTTTTTTATGTAATATAAGTTTGTAAGTGTAAAATATTTAGTTATTTTAAGCAATTTTCGGTTTAATATTGATTGAGATTAAAAAAGATCAACATTTAAATTATTCCAGGCAAACAATGAATTATTAATTTATGATCATAATTTATCATCTAGAGTTACACAATAGGCTATAATGATCTAGGATACGTGGATTATAATTCTGAACTATAGTCAAGCCAAGGACGGTTGGTTGGGTTTTTGTGGCGCGAGGTCCAAAAAGGAAAAGCTGCGCCAAAAATTAAATTTTTAAGATGGAAAACATAAGCTCAAGATTAAAAAGGTTAAAACAAAAAATATATGTATAAATTTTTAATAAATTAAAAGTATAAATTATAAAATGCAAATAATAAAATTTAAATCAAATGGAAACCAATTGCCTTCAAAATGACAAAAATGTTCTTGTGGGGTGGCTCCTCCACTGAATCATGCAAGGTTAAAATGTCTGAGTAAAAAAGTTTAAAACGGTAAACATTAAATTAAGGGCATGAAATTAAAATATAAAAAACGATATATAATTCATCACATGTTTCATATCATGGATTTAATTAATTTAAAAATAGATGTCTGTGTATGAAAATAGATGTATGTGTATTAATTTAAAAATAGATGTATGTGTCCGTTATGAAGGCTAGTTAATCAACATCTGCTCTTAAGCCCCTATTACATTAGAGTTGCCGATATTTCATTTTGAGCAACTCCCATAGACTTAACATTACGTGACGTCACAGCTCGATTTTCGGCAACTCGAGCTCATCGTCCAATGAATGTTCGAGATTTCTATTAGGTTTGCTATAAGTAAATAGCTGTTTTACTAGATTTAATAACAGATCGCTTTTCTGGCTAACATTTTTAAGGTTGCCATATTTTACTCTGTAGGTGTCCAGATTTCATGATGAATTCTTATTTGGGAATTTAATTTGTAGCCAAAATTTGTTTACATTACGCCATCTTGCTATTGTTTCACTCAATTTTAGCGTTTGAAACTTCACGTTTAGAATGATCAAGAGCTAATCTTTGTCGACGTGAAAAGGAAAATATCTGGTTAAAAAATTTCTTAAAACTTTTGAGTTAATTTCCTAAATAAATAATATTATCAAGGCCTTAAATAAATAATATTATCTAGATCCTTTAAATTTTTAATTTCACAAACAAGTTTTTGATATAAAAAAATCACTAAAATTCCTTTGTTTCTAAAAGAATATTTTATTTTTAATTATCTTAATATTCCACTCAAAAAATTCAAGCCCAATTTGGATTTTTATTTCTCTTTATTTTTTTGGATTGTTTTATCAGTTAATTTTCTGGAATAATTTATAATTTAAATTTACATGACATCAGCATCTTTTACACTAGTATCGGATGGATTTAATGTTTATTTTAATAAAATTTTATTATATAATGAGTGATGATTAAGTACAAGTTAGATATTACTCCTGTTGTATTTTGTTTTTATAAATATTTATTTCCAGAATTATTGAAATCTTATAAATGAATGATAAACTTAGTGATCATTAAAAAAACAATAATTTTGAAAATGATCATGTAAACATCTTAGAAAACTATAAACTGGGAAAATTCTGCAAGATAAATAAAATTTATTTTGAAAAATTTTATTACTGAAAGATTGTAAATTAAATGCTACTTTAATGAATTCATATAATTTTTAACTATTCATTTCCTACATAAAAATTGAAAGCTTTATCTCTAATATAGGTATTTTAACAGGTGAACAGCAAATAGCTAAGCAGGAAATTAAAATTAGTAATAAAGAAAATAACACATATTAATAATTTGTGTTTTACATTAAACAATATAATAAAAGAAATTAGTAACTATATAAAAAAAAATTTACACGCCTTTATTTAGAAAAGATTTTGGAATTAAAAGAAAATTTATGCAAGTAAAACATCATAAGAAATATAAATTAAATAGCTGAGAATTTCTATATTGAAATTAATACTATTGCTACAAATAATTTTATTTGTTTTTAAAAATCTTCATGCTCAATTAAGTTTTATAATACTCACTATTCTAAAGTTATTTTGTAGAATTAAAATTTTAAAATTATTTGGTATTTTGAAATGATATTTATTTATAGTTTTAATAAAATTAAGAGATCACTCAAACAACACAGGTGAAAATTCTTATCACGTGTAAACACATCTTTATAACGATGATATTTTTAACATTAATTCGGACACTATTTCATCATACGTTCTTTGTTTTAATTTAGTAAATTTATATTGGGAATCTGAATTATCCCATATATGAGGCTTTACTCTTATCATTTCAATAAAATCAATTTCCATTTCTTTTGTCCATTCAACACAGATATTTGCCATTTTCAAGTATATATATTTATCACATGCACTCATTAACAATAATGAAAACATGTTATTTCTTGGCATCTTATTGTTTCCGCTTGGCGAAAGTAAAAGACAACACCAGTTCCGTTGATCATCTATTGGCGATCGAATTGCTCGAGTTGCTGCTGCATGCACAAAAAAATTGCTCATTTTCGGCAATTCATGACGCCAATAACTTTCATTTGGCATAAAATTTGGCGAAAACTTGGCAATGATCAAATTTCAATTGCGCAGCTGTAAAAAAATATCTGAAATATCATTGGACGACGTGTCCGAGTTGCCCAAAATCGAGCTGTGACGTCACGTAATGTTAAGTCTACGGGAGTTGCTCAAAATGAAATATCGGCAACTCTAATGTAATAGGGGCTTTATATACGGTAAAAACGATGATGGAATGAAATATGGAAAGATAGCACACAATTTGTTAGAGACCTGCATACTCCATAACTCCTGCCAGAGAGAATTTCCTAATATTTTTATAATCCCTCTCACATCGAAATGAGGGACAGATGAATGGAGTAAAGACAATGCATCTTTAGTCACGAGTAAAGACATGAGTTGATATGCCTTTCTAGCATTACATCACACCATCAAAGAGATATTTTGGTGTACAAATTTTAACATGAATGGTATCTCTGAGCTTGACAGTTTTGTATCAAGATTGACAGTGAATCCATACACCATGTTGGATGTATATTGTAATGGATGAGATTATATATAATAAAATTTTGTAACATCTAATGCACATCCATTGGTATTAAGGAAGCTTGATAGAAAGTAATGTCAATCTCTTCACTTGATCGTAGATCAAAATTACTGAACTGATTGTTTTGTGATTTCAGTATGAAGAAAAAGTTGCATAAAACTAACACACAATATTTTTGATTTTAATAAAAATAATTTTTCTGTGACCATAATTGATTTAGATTATATAATGTACTTCAAAGTCATAAGAAAGTAATTTAAAGATTTATAAGGTTTACTATAAGTGATGTCCACATTTATATTATGCAAATGTATTAAACAAAAGTTTAAAAGTAAAATTGGTCTCCAAATAATTAATATTTCAGAACAAGATAATATAAATATCAAAAATGCAGTGATGATGTTATTCATTAGTTTCATAGTTGTAATCTTTGCATATTCGTATTTGTGTTAGGTATTGAAAGAAAGTAGTAATTGTTACTATTTTGCATTCATTTATCATGCATACAATTCTTAAAAACAGTTTGAATACCATAATTTTTATTATGATTGTGCTTATCATGCCATTTGTTAGTTTTGTAAATAAAGCTTGATTGTATCTGATAAACCATTCTTACCATGCTCTTTAGGAGTAACAAAATTTCAGGGTGAAGTATAGGTGAAAGAAAAACAAAACAACTTTTAATCACACAATAATAAAGAATCAATATTAGCATGCAATAAAATGAAACCAATGATAAATATTACACATTCTAATAAATATTATAACTATGTGTTTTAATGTATTTCAATAGTAATATTAATTTTAATATCTTTAAAAACCTACCTAAAGCCAAGATAGCTGCAAAAAAATAAATTGATAAAGCATTCTCTAATTATTGTGAGGCATATTTTCTTAAATAATTGAGCAATTAAATTAATATCAAAAGAATAATTGCTATATCTACTTTCTCAAATATCGAAATTGTAAAAAATTGTATGGTAATATAATATACTAAACTACTATTTTGTTTAATATATTATATTATCATATATTATTAATTCTTATCCTAATACTGAGTAATTAGAATAAGAATTAATTTGGTTCTTTTTTATCCAATTAAAGTATATTAACATAAAATATTTGTATAATAATTATACAAATATTTTATTATATTTATTATATTTTGTATAATAATTATAAAGTGTGTTAGCTTTTTGTCTCAATAAATAAGTGTATTGTTTTCTTAGTTCCAATGGCCAAAAATAAAATATTTTTGTATAAATATATCTTATGTATATTCTATACATTGTATTACAAATTTTAAGGTTGAATTATATAATTTATGGAAGTAAACATTGTAGCTTATTTTAAAATAAATGCTAACTTTAAGAGTTTTACGTAAAATTGGATTTAATAAGTAAAATATATTTTAAGTAAAAGTCATCCTTTATTTATTTTATGATCTAATACAATTTAAATAATATGTATTTATGTATATCTTCCTTAATAATTTTGTACATAATTTCAGTGTAGAGTGATTTAAATTAATTTGAGACCTTTATATTATATACTAAAAAAATATTTATAATAAAAAGTTACAAATTTTTTATGCGTAACCAGGTATTTATATGTAATTATAAAAATACATTTATTTCCATGCATGTTAAAATTACACAAAAAACTATATTTATAATTCCTAAACACTATTTTACTTTACTTAAAATATTTAAATATTACTTTATTTAAATTATTCCTACTTTAAAATAAGTTTTTAATCTAAAAAAATAAGTAACAAAGTTTTAAAAATAAATATGATAAGGAACAGATTAAATCAAAGTGAATGAATTGTTTTTTTTTTATACCTTTCTTCAAAGCAAAATCTAGAATCTGTTGAAGCTCATAGCAATCAACTTCAAGATCATCACCAGCAATTGATGCGAAGAAATCTTTTACTTCTTGTTCTTTATTCTTTTCCTCTTCTGTTTCTTGGAGTTGAACCTGTTGTAAATATATTATATTAGCTTTAACTGAAATATAGTGATTGCAACCAGTGTATCAACAAGCCAAAATAACAATGATCAAAGGCATGCTCTTTCCAATAACACATCACTATGCATAACATTGAAAAAGAAAACCACTTATTAAGGCTTAATTTTTTCATAAGTGCTCTTATTTCTGCTGTGATTTCTTTTTGTCAAGGTACATTTAAATGTCTTGTGAAATATTTTAATAATGAATATGCAAGGTCTCTTCGCGATATAAATATGGATAGAATGGCGAAAGGGAAAGATCTTATAGAAAAAAGATTTTGAGAAAAGTGATGTGAAAGATGGAAAATATTATTCTCCTTTTACATCATTTTATTATGCATCATATTCAGTGTACTTAAAAGTTGAAGTTTAAATATGTATGTATTAATTTTAGGAGAAAAATATTTAAATAAAATAATAAATTAATTATATTATGAAGTCTAAGTAAATTCATTTTAAACCTGTCTTTATTAAAATAATATTTGAAAACTAAATTTTGAGACAGATAACTGTTTTCTATATAACATAAAAAATCAACAATTGTATGTAATTAAAAAATATTTTTTTTTAAAAGAGAGAGGACAAACAAAAAACAAATTGAAGAAAACCACTGTAATAACATTCATGCATTGAGATAAATAAAGAGATCACGTTTAAGGAAACATTACAAATTATAATATGCAAATTGTTAGCCACACATACATATGCAATTGTCCCAAATGTATATTTTCAATGAACTCCATGATTAATAATTGAATGATATTATATATAATTTATGTCTCTAAATGCTAAAATGTTTTTAAAAGAATGTTACACACATGTCTTTTACAATGTTTTTAGACTAAATACAGAATGTAATAAAAATCGTTATTTGACTTGTAATAAATTTCTTAAATTTAAGGCAGTTTCTTTTGAGGGTTGTGAAAAGTATTCTGCCTATAATAATCGTTAAATAAATTAATATAAATTTGTTATTAAGCATTTAGCACACAAAACAATAATATAAAAGAATTCAATAAAAGTAAACATTTTTACCATAAATATGAACAATTTCAATATAATGGAAATAGAACAAATAAAAAAAATAGATGTAAAATGCAACACAAAAATAATTCAAAACCAAACCAAATGTAAATTTTGTTCTCAAAATAAGGTTTAAAATCAAGCTGATAAGGGGAGAAAAGAAATTCATTTTTCTCAGGCAAAATTGAATTTTTTTCATAAAAGGGGGATGATTTGGATATTCATGCTTTTTAATTCACACATATCTTACAGATGTTGGTTGTGGATATCCTGTTACATCATCTTGAAATGGCAGTTTTGGCTATTAAAAAATACAATTCTATGTAATTATTTCATTGAATTTAATTTTGAAGTATAAATCATTTTCCTGTTTGATTAGCTTATAAACATTTTTATAACATTTTTCTTCTTAATTTTTATTATTTATTCAATACACTTTAAATAAAAGATATAAGCTTAATATCTCGTTCTTATAAACTAAATATAAAAAAACTAAATATTATGATAATTTACTAAAAATTAGTAACTGATTTTAAGTTAAGACATTTAGCAAACAGACAAAATGAATTTCGCTTTAAATTATCAATACCATGCTTGTTTGGCATTAAAATTCTTTTAAAAATAATTATTTTTATTATATAGTAATATATCTTTTTAACCCAAAAACAAAGCTTAGAAAAATTATGATAAATGATTAGTTGAGAAATTTGAACCAGTGACAAGAATTTCTAGAAATGTTAGAAATTAGATAGATTTCTTAATATATCTACCGAAATGTCAGTCATTTCTTAATCAACCTATTAAATAAAATATTCACAATTTTCTATAATCAAAATGTATAATAAATGTGTGATAAAATATACTAAGGATTCATTAAAATTTCTGTCCCATTTTTTGGTTTAAAAATGAGGACTTACTACAAGCTATGTTTAATAGCTCATTTTAATTTGCATCGATAGTTTGATCGCATATGATGTTTCCAAAAATATGTTATGTTCATATTCATACGGATCATGCATTTCATTAAACTTAAAATGGGAAATCCATCCTTTTTTGCAAAATTATGAGAGATAATGTTTCTTTGAAATCGGTAGATAATTTGAGTGTTATTATTTGTGTGTGTGCTTCTGATCGTCATATACCTTTTAAAATATAGCATATCAAATTTCTTGTTTTTCTCATAGTAAAAATATTTATTTGGACAAAAGGTTTAATTTCAAAACAAATGTTTTTCTATTATCATTTCAATAACTTTTTTATTGATATCCTTACATGAATTTCTGTAAGTGTGTAACATGATAAATTTTACATAAATTAAAGAAGAAAAAAGGAAACTAAATTTTTTTTTGTATCGTATACCATGGGAGAATCTTTTTATGAAATGAAATATGTTCACATAAAGAAAGAAGAAAACTTTTATGTTACCTTTAGAAAAAAATATAATCTTTTTAAAAAGGAATAAGAAAAGGGAATAATATTTACCTCTTCATCGGGCTTAGCTAATCCAATCTCTTCATCGTATTCTCTAAAAATTAAGAAATTACATTAATGAAGCAGTATTCCATTCATTTTCTAGTACTTAATTTCAACAGCTTTAACTTTATTATTTATACAGTGAGAAACAAATAATCAGGACTTAAAATGAAGACTATTTTAGCAATTAATTTTTTTTGTATGTATCACAAATCGTAAACTTCATAAGTAGTGAAAATACTTTTTTTAATGCAACTATTTTTCAAAATTTACGATAACTATTAGTATTATTTTTTAAAATATTCCGAAAAGTATGAAATTGAAAACAATAAAATAATAGAAAATCTTTGATTTCAAAATATTTTAATTTCAGTAAAATAAAACTTGCATGTGACTTGGGAATTCATTGTGGCATTGTACTTATAACAAAAATGGGGAAAAAAGTTAAGTGACAAGGAAAAAAAAAAAACCAACAAAATATTACTTAATAAAGTTATTTTGGAAAGCATTTCTCATTGAGGAAAAATATATTAATTAATGGAAGCTCAAAGTCAAGGAAACAATAACAGTTGAGTCACTTTAAAATGAGATTTCTAGGTAATTTGTGAATATTGTCTTAATCCTTTAAAAATATTAACTGAGCTTGTACTTTTTATAAGATTTTCATTTAAGGATATCGCGTTATTAATAAATATAAATTACTACTATAAATCATAATTTGTTTAATATTTGATGTAACAAACTAATTAAATAACTGTAAAAAAGTATTTTTATGCAACCGAAGAGAAAACTAATGGATTAAACTATGTATGTACTGTAAATGTTGCAATTGAAAGTTTCTGTTAATATTTTTGTTTGCTTGCGCAAATGAGCCATCTGAGAGATTATGAGATAATAAATCTATATTCATGAGGCAGTGATGAGGAAATTAATTTCCATTATAATATCTTTTTATTAAAAAGACTTGTGTAACTGTTAAATTCTCTAAAGGCAGAAGATATTAGCAGGATCTTATATGTTACAAGGTTCCTATTTTAACTAGTTTACTGAAAAAGCTACAGTATTTAGATTGATTTATTGCTTTTAAAATATTGACAGTTAACTTTTACAAAATTTATTAGCAATATGTAAAATTATATAATTTCAATACTATATCAAAGAAGGCATTCAGTTATACAGTATTTCTATAATCATTTATATCAGTGTTCAAGCTTACAAACCAACACCATTTTAAAAAACAGCTGTAATCTATTGAATTTTCTTATGTCTTAAATTTTTCAAAAGTTCAATTAAAATTTTTTTTCTATAAAATTGATTTTTTTATCAGGTTTAAACTCAAATTTTTATCTTTAAAAAATTCCTTCAAAGTATTATATTGAAAGTTATGTGACTTCTCTCTCTCTCATTACTATTCAAATAAAAAGTCTGGCATTCATTAAAAAATAATCGTTATCATTATTCGATAATAATAATTAATAAAAAAAAGAGTAATTTGAAATGAAAAGATAATTTGTTTATTTAATATTTTCCATGATACAATTCGTAGAATTTATTTTATACTTTGCTATACATAAATTTAAATTGACATTTGAAACCAATTTTTTAATATAAATTTAAAATAATAGTTAAGTAAATTAAATAACAAATTTCAGTTTTAATTATTTAGTAACATTTTAACACATTTTTTTATTTTATCATAAAAAGTATCGCTTACAATTTATATAGCATCCAGTTTTAGATTAATAAAATATCTTACATTTTAACACATTTTTTTATTTTATCATTTAATAATCAAAGTTTGAGATATTGCACTATTTTCTCAATCATTGAGAAATTTATTATTTTGAATTATTAAAACAATTTTTATTTACAACTTCAAATTTCACAATGAGAATTTTTAACAAAAAAAAAAAAAAAAAAAGTATCGCTTACAATTTATATAGCATCCAGTTTTAGCTTAGAATAATTTAGTTCATTCAACCAATATTTTAAACATTGGTTGAATGAACTAACATTTTAAAATATTTATTTTTTTCAATATTTACAAAGGAAATAATGAAATGAATGCTTCATTTTGTTTGTAAACTTTGTTAAATAATGTTTAAAGAATACATTGTAGTTTCCTTGGTATTATAATTTGCAATAAATTTTCCCAAATTTACTTAAAATAGTGCTTAAGAAATTAAATGTTAAGGTGCATTTCTTTTTTTTTCATAGTCAGAATAGGAAGATTGCAGAAGAGCAATCATAGTTCTCTAATTATATGAAATAAATAAATCACAAAAATTCTAAGAATTTTATTCACATTGATTCATATTTATGCACGAAATTTGAAACACAGTGTGTTTAACTATAATGCCATTTACAATTTTTATGCAAATAATTTTATTTGTTAAAATATAAGAAAATGTAATTCAACTTAACTAAATACAATTAGGCAAAAATGTGAAAGCATTATACATTTATGGCTAAAAATACTAAAATTATATCGTACGACTTACGCAAAATATTTTTACACAATTCACTGTATTAAAACCATGATTTTATTCTATAATATTTCTTTTTGTACTTTATTCAACATGAAAGAATTTGAGAAATAATAATAACATTGCGATTCTGAAAATTATTTGTTTTATTTTTTCGAAAAAATAATCATTTGTTATATTTTATTTTGCAAAAATATCGTTTATCATATTTTTTTTCTTCTGGAGCGAAACAAAAATATTTTTATCACAAACAATATGAAGAAAGACTTTTTAAAAAGTTTCGTCACTTTTAAAAAATATGATGTAACATTTATTAGTATTTTAAATAAATTCGCATGTTATGCATTAAAGAAATTATTCATAAAAATATTTGAAAAAGTGTATTTCTTCTACCGAGAAAATATCCACGCATTATTATGGTGAATAATGAAGAAAATATAAATATCTCATTGTCATTTACAAAATTGTACTGATATTCTTTCGCAGAATTGTGTGTCAACTGTTAGACTTCATTACTTATTAGTTTAATTTTTTTTAATAATTTGTTTTGTCCTGTAATTATTAATTTTTTGTATTTTTTACAGTACAGTTATCAATTATTCGGGAAAATTAATGAAGCCTTGAAAGGCAATCATAACTTCTTCGAAAATGATTTCAATAATTGTATCTTATAAATATGATGTAAAATTTTAATGCATTTTGTCGTTGGGTACACAATTAACATCAATAATTATTTGGAGCTTCTGAATTATTATGTCTTTTATTGACTCTTGTAATAAATTTTGGTTTTTAACTAATTTTTCTTGTATTTCAATGTGATGATTACTAAAAACAAAACTTTTGAGAGTACCCCATACTCTGAGATAGTAAAAGTTCAAAAAATAATATTAATTCGAGATTCGACACGTATCAGGTGACATTATTATAATGATGTTATTGATAATACCACAGCCACTTTAATAAAATGGGCTCTTAGAAATTAATTTAGGAAGAATATATATTCATCATATTTATATACGTATAATTTATCTGGATTATAAATATTATAATAAATATAAATTATCAACTTAAATCAATCTTAAAGGTATTAATTTTCCTCTAGTATCCATAACGACAATTGGCATTATGTAAATGCTGCCCTCTAGTGATTGAAAAAAGAACAATCAGTATTAAAAGCAATCTGCCTCTATTAATAACTTGAAAATGATTAATGAACAAGATAATTTTCTATTTATATATATATTTTATATATATTCCATTATAATATTTTAACCCCCTTTAAAAGATAAATCATCGTTTTTCTTTTTTAAAACTTTTCATCACAACTTTTTTAAAATAAAGTTTTAATGTCAAGACTAATATTTTTCTTTTAAAAGCAATAAAAATATTACTTACCTTTTATCAGAATAATAAGTCGATCTAAAAGATACTCGAAAGCCTGAATACATTATATCAAGGATTTTAGAAAGAAGTGAAATTATATATTTCTACATCGCTGTCAGAGGATTGCAAGTCGCAACGTGTGAGGCAAATTATATTTTCTTTATATTTTTAGCTATGGAAGTGAAGAATTTTTTCTTTTTTTTATGTTTATCTTTATTCTTTTTTAACTCCCGCGAGACTCATTTTTTACACCCATCCTTTTTGAGAAAGAAGGCGAACTGTCAGTTGTGTTACTTACTCTAAATAAACCAGATAAACCACTTTTCTTTTTTAACGTGAACTTGAATTCAGAATTTGAAATGGGATTCGAAATAAATACGGAATCAAAAGTCGAGTAAAGCAAAATTCATGGAAAAGCTGTATGTCCGAATAAATAAATTAAAATGTTTAAAATATTATTAAAATTAAAAAAATTTATTCAGGATAAAAATAATTTATTTAGCAGTTGGTAGATGATTAAAAAAATGGACAATGGTTATTTAATTTATTTTTATTAAATTATGTTTTTAACGTTATATTTCTTTGACATTCTATAAAGATGATTGAAAATAAAGCCAATACTTAAGAAGGGAGAGGGTCATAAATAATATAATCAGAAGGTAGGAATAGAGATTTCTGGAAAAAGAATATATAGAGGACAATAAAAATTTGTTTTTTTTAATTTTTTTTATTTATTTATTTTTTTAAATAGAACTAATTTTTTTCCATTTTTAATAGAACTGGAGTTTGAACTTCTTATCAAATTCTTGAATTACATTTCATTGGTAAGAAATAGATTATGCACATTCCAAAGAAATATTTTCGGCGAAAAGTTAAGATTAATCGAAATTAGGATTTTGGCTCAATCAACTCTCAAGACAGAAATAGAATTATTTATTGGAAGCATTATTTTTATTCTACATATATAATAAAAAAAGCTTTTATTCCTATCTTTTTTCAATATTTTTATTTTTTCTTAATTTTTTTTTTAAATTTTTATTTTTACTTGCTCCAATTTTTTTAATTCTTTTAACATAAATAATAGAGGGAAATATTTTTTTTGACGACATTTCACATTGCCTTTATATTATAAATGAAGTGGGGTTATTTCAGTTATGAAAATAAGAGTTCTTTAAAATCATTGAAATTTTAATTAGTTTCATTATAACTGAAGCAATTCACAACAACAATCGCTCAACTAAGAAAAATGTTTGTATTGGGCTACAGAAGTATTTCCATATTATTATATAATTTCGCTTAAAAACATTTTAATAAATATAGAGAGCACAATGTTTTACTAATAATAGAAAATAATCTTTTTTTTTTTTTTTGATAATTAGTGATCGTTATTACTAATATGAGTTTCTTACAAAAAAGATGTTGCACACATTTGTTTGACAAGTGTGTCAGATATTCTAGAAAATTTAAGTCCTCATACTAAAGAAAGAAGGAAGATAACCAGTAGAATTTACATCCATAGTTAATTCTCATTATAGTAAAATAAATATATTGTGAGAAGTTATAGATATGTTAGTGTAAACATTTTCATTCTTCAAACTTCATTGAAAACAGTTAAATAGTTTAAAGGAATTGAGTCATCAGAACAAATTATAAATATGTTTAATGGTCTAATCCGATCGATTCATAAATTCAAAATATAAATGAGCTACTTATAATTTCATATTCACTCTTATAAGCTTTTATTGAAAACTTATAAACTTTTATTTTAACAATGAATATAATTTTCTCCATTTTTCAATTATTTTATTTAAATTATATTTTTAAGCAACCCCAAAAACTTTCAAAATATGAATTCTATATTTTCTTTAAAATTACTTTTTTATTTCGTATTTTCACAAAACATTCATTTGAGCTTGAAAAGTTTAATTATATTTTTGAAAAATAATGTAATTTGTCTATCTGTTATTTTGATTATTATTTGTTTAAAATACAAACACACTATTTGGAATCTATAAAATTTGTAAGGTTGCAATGATTTCTTAAATATTAAAATCCTTACAAATTTTGAAATACATATTACTATTATTAACTCAGATTTTTTATATATTTTTCCATTCATAATTTAAGATGTTAATTTGGTTCTCGTAATTTAATATTTTTCTACTTCTCAATTTCTTTTTAATGCTTTCTATATTTTTTTTTACATTTAAACAATTTCATGTAATGCTATTTAATAATATTCAACTTTTCTTGAATATTACTGTAAGAATAATGTGACAAGAATGATACAGTGGTTACAAACTTTTACTAAAATACCAAAAATTCTTATAAGAAATTTAATCTGAAACACTATTAGAAAAATCCTCAAAAGAAACTTACAATTCGGTTTATAATTAGCATCGATATTAATGCTAAATATAATGAGGAATTTTTATAATAAACGAAAACTACACTTACGTCATGATGTTCTTTTTTTCAGTGAAGACTCTGAGAACAAAATCACCTTCTTCGTTTGGATCGAACGTGGAGGGAACGATGCAGTAGGTACCTTGGGGTAGTTTGAATCTGCAACTCACCTCTCTCAAATTGATGAACGTATTCGATCTGGCAACAGATGCATTATACCTGAAGAATTCTTTGGGTAGTGGTTTCGGAAGTCTATCTGGATTTTTGAGCTATCCAAGATATGAATAGATGGAAAATAAAAACAAATATAAATTTAGCAAGCCGAAATATTTATATAAAAAAAGGTAACAGGAATATATATATATATATATATATATATATATATATATATA
>JAPDSC010149738.1:258684-273917 GCA_026290005.1 Latrodectus geometricus
AAGAAACATGAATATGAAAATAGAAAGCAACAGACAAGATTCATGGGTGCCATTTAAAATAATTTCCTGAGGAGATCTTACTTGAAAATTCTTTGTGATCATCAAAGCATTATTAAATCTTTATTTAGTAAGTGGCATTATACTGAAAATCTTTTTAAAATAGAAATAGATTCCTTACGACAACCAAATACAGATAAAAGTCCTTAGAGATAAAATCTAAACAAAAAGGTACTACGATACTTTTTACATTTGAAATTCCAGCAGAACTGTTTTTCATTATACTTTGAAGAAAAAAAAAAAAAAAAAAAAGTTGTATCTATAATCCGAAAAATTTTGCGCAGATTTGCAAATAAAACTTTTAAATATTAAAGTAAATCAGAGAAAATTTTTACAATATTTTCTCATAATTAACAGAATTAATAACAAAAAACATTTAGGAAACATAGAACTGCGAAACATTCATGATTCGCAATATTTCTTTCTTCCGTTGTTTGAAGTTACAAAAACAATTACTTTTTTTTGCATTGTTATTATTAACAAGCAATCACTTTGGTTTGTTATTATGTGTAACTGATGTAATGATATCACTTTTACGGGACTTCAGAAAAGTGCATGAATTGGATCACGAGTAAATACATTTAATAGACACAATCAATGTGTTTTAAAGTAAACTGAGTAAGTCTGTAGTTGGTCAGAAATAATATTCACAAATATCTCATTCATATCCATTTATTTTGTATTATTTCAGTGATATTTTAGTACGAACATAATATTTATAAAATTGAATTGAAATTAATAATATATACAAATTTAAATTAGTTTAGTCAATCATGCTAATTTGTTAATTGTGTGTAAAAAATTAGTTATCTCGCCTTCGTATGATATAATACATACTTAGAGTTAATAATAATAAAAAAAAAGGTTTAACATTGATGAATATATTGCAGGTCTTTCAGAATTCCAAAAGTATGAGAAACGCATCGAAAAATTTTTATGAAGTGATTTTTGAGAAATGCGACATTAAACGGAAGTTACTCATCGAATCACGTGATATTACCAGCCAAGGTCAACTCAAAAAGCTTGTAAAATCCGAAAATAAAAATCGAATTTCACAAGACAACTGGTCGGTGTCCGCGGAAGTCATTCAGATGTAATTTTGTTTTATTTGACTCAGAAGAGGGGGAGGGATAAATTCTTTATATATTTGTCCAATTATATATTTATTCGAGTCACGTGATGTTTTTTAGATCCAGAAAAGTGCAGAGAGAAATAAAATACAAAGAAAAGAAATAATGATGAATAATACATGTATACTATATTATTTCATGTAAAAATAAAATAAAGCAAAAAATTTTATGAAAAGTGCAGCATTAATTGGCACATTGTTAATCGGAAATATATTAATGGAATGATTTTTCATTAACTGGAAATTAATTTGGTTTTTGAAACAGCTATCAAGTTAAGGGAGAAGTTCCAGAAAGCAAAACATTATTGTAAGTTTCGTAAATACTCACGCTATAAATGGCAAAACCAATAGTTAAACATTCCTGACCCATTTGTCTTTTGCATCGTCGATTCTTTTGCATCAAAGCTATAATGACAGTGCAGAGGTCATCATCGTCATCTTCATCCACATCTTCAAGCACAATTCGAAATTGTGGATTCATCCAGAACGTTTCTGTCATGAAAGGAATAATAAGGTAAACACAAAAGGAACTATTGCTTTAAATTTATAATAATTACACATCAGATAGGTTCATATAGACTCACAAATATTTCTCAATACCAATGGCACTTGCTATACGACTCAATAAATTTCACAGTATTTACAATGAGACTCATTTTGGAAAAAATTTGCATGCTTTTTTTATGCCTTTGAGTACAGCACAAAAAATAAGGAGAATGTAGTAAGTCGAAATATTACTTTTAATTTTAATATAATTTTAATTCGAACATTAGCTTAAAACTTAATTATTTTCGAGATTTAAATGAGAATTCCTCCCGCAGAACATAATATTCGTATAAATTCAATATGATGGTGCAAGAAAACCTACATTATGGATAAAAAAATAACTTGAGAAATCTCTTAACCTTAACAAGCATCCATTAGATATCTATTGGTAATTTTTATAATTAATGAAAATAACGATACCTTTTTTTGATAAATTTCGTATTCTAATTATGTTCAATTTTTCTAAAAAAAACAATGATTTAAAAATTTTTAATTGAAAAGAATGTGCGATTTTCAGAGTTACAGAGCAATCAACATGTTTTTGTGTCTAAATATTGTGAGTTTACACATGACACAAGATTTCTTAACGAAGACTGAATAGAAATCAGAAATTCATTTCGTGTAAAAATCCTCAAATTTACGAATTCGTTTAATGACTGACATTAACTAACAAATTATTATTATTTCGGCAAAAGAGGAAAGACGGTAAATGTATAAAGTGTAGAAGGATATTTTATATACATTAAGATTTCCTTTATACATTCATTTTAGATGAGTTGAAAAGTGATATTATAAATACATTTTTTGAGTAACTAGGATTTTTATTTCAAGCTGGCTCAAAATGATATCGAACTTACAGTATATGTCATATACATTATTTTATCAATCAACCTGAATTTGATTATCACCAATGTAAATCAGAAAAACAGCCAGTGGCCTTATAAACTTGTCTTTAAACCTGAGAGTAAAAACAGACCTGTGATGTCCAGATTTATAGGAAATAATTATGGAATCTTCGTATCAACGAAATGTCTATTGTATTTCTTCAAAATTATCTAAAAATTGTAAAGGAATAAATTTTAAATTACAAGATTTTTTTAAGTATTCCGAAATGTATGACAAAAGAAATTGAAGAAGAAAAAATGCATGAACATTTTTATTCTACTATAAAATAAAAAATTAAAAAAATCTGACTTTATAATATACTTCATCTGCTGTAGGATATTTTTTTAATTCCATGTATGAAGGAGGCTGGTTCAAAATGATATCCGGCCTACAATAAATGTCATATGAAGAAAGGTTGGAAAGATGCTAGCAAAAATTTTCTTTGTCTACAATCTTTACCTCTATTTTGGCTGACATCCTACAAATCGTATGGTAAAACATTTTGAGAGATTCGGTAAGCCCATGCAAAATGATGAAAAAGCAGATGTATCTCCACAAATTTTCAAATAAGCGAACAGTTCTCTAGAACATGAAACTCTTACAACGTATTCAAAATGTACCTTAAACTTCAATATCACCAGTATGAATTAAAAAAGACGTGGAAGTTAACGCATAATGCACCCATTTTGGTCGAAAAAAAAAATGTAAGAACAAATATTGATCGTAGCATGCCTTAAATTTCAGCATTACCGAAAGGAATTCGAAAAAGTAGTAATTAATTTTTAATACATGCTACTTGGTCAAACAGTGCAAATATAAACATTGTGACAAAGAACAAACCCTGTCACCTTCCTGATAAACTACAGTGAATAACGAAACGAGATGATCGTATAATTTAGAAATCAATAATGACATAAATAATTTTACTATGCGCCAGTCAAAGCAATTTATTAAATCTCTGAATTACTCATGATATTAAGTCTCATTAATCTTGGATATTACTTTGCATTCAGCGAGAATTTGATTGAATTATCACGAACTTTATTATTAAGGAATCATTGTTAAAGACTATACTGATATATTAACTTTAATATCTTGATTCATTTTTTTCACTGATGATAATAAAGTCTTAATGTGATGTCGTGAGAAGTTTATTAGTGGCGTTGATATTGTAGAACTTTTCATATTAGTTGAATCTAGAGTTACATAAAGAGGAACCATTCCTTCATTATTCGACTATTTTCAACTGTACTTTATGATACTTTTACAACACCCAAGTTAGTATTTAACAACATAGAGATTTAATTATTAGAATAATTACAACACCAATCATAAAAGAACCTTAGTTGTCCACAAGGACTACTTCTTAATTTTCAAGAATTCAAAATTTCTCTGAATCGGTACATAGCGATTTCCTGCTCCAAAGAATGCCCAACAATTTATAGCAGTTAGTCTTTAAGTTAGCATAATATTTGAAATAAAATTTTTTTTCTAGCAATAAAACTTAATTTAAAATATCTTATTCATTTTTAACATTTATCATTTAGCATTTCAGAAGGAAAGTTAATTAATAAAGGGATATTTGAAGCCATCTTACTTCTTTAATCTAAAAGAACATACCAAAAATTTTGAACAAAACTCTGATTCCAGTATTTGAATAAATAATTATAATATTTTTAATTCTGGAATTATAAAATGTATTTACCAACGAAATTTCGACATCCCCCGGCGGTACAGTTTCGAACCCAAGATCCTTCAAACATGCTCATTTCCCATTTCTTTTTCGATTTCTTAGTTAAAGGTTCATCATCTAAAGAATCAGGGTTCAAGTTACAAATTTCCACCCTCTGGAAGTTTTCCATGAAGTCTTTGTAAGAGATCCTGAAAATAAATTTTATATTTTTGAGAAAAGTAAAATACGTAAAAAAAAAATTGTTTTCATAAATATTATTCTATGTTAGAATTATAACTAATTAACTTAATTATTATAAAATTTGAATATTTGTAGTCCCATATAAATAATTAATAAGGTAAGATAGAAGGGAAAGGATAGAATAATAATAATAAAATTCTTCCACTTTATCAAAACTTACCAAAACTCGCCATCCGCATCAAATCTTAAGCCAAGCTCCTGTTTTTCTTCCGGGGTTATTAAACTCCATTCTTGAGAGCTAAGAAATTAATTTTGTGTCTTTAATATGAATTATAATAATATAATCTCATAAAAGGGGTTGATTGGTAGAATTTATTGATAAAATACTGAATTGCCTAAATTATTCTCTTATATCATGTTATTCCAATATTTTTAGATAGCTTTTTTATCAAATGATTTCAAAAGTTTAATCTGTTTTTTTATATCAATAAGACAATGGAATCATGTTCATGTAATTCGGGTGCTAGAGTACGTATGAAAATGTTTTCTGGCATGGTATAATGAAGCTACAAATACGTAATTTCTAATTAATTTTTATTCCAGAATTTCATTTGTAATACATGTCAACTAAAGTATCTCGCATCTTCTAATTTATAACAATCTGAGTGTCTTTCAGATTTCTAGCATCAATTTCAAAGAAGGTATCAGCTATTAATATTAATGATTTATAACTTCAATATTTGCACAAAAAATTTTGAATTATTAACACTTGAACATTAACTCCTCAACATGAATGCAATAAAATATTGAAACGTAATAAATGTGCATACACTTTCATTCATATTCCGCTTAGAATAGAATAAAAAATTTGAATATTTGTTTATATCTTCGATATTTGAGTAATAAAAGCCTTTCTTTCAATCATTAGAAGAAATTCACAGTAACATTTTTTCTAACATTTACGATTTCATTATTGAGTATAATTAATCAATATGATCATTTATTATACACTACTGGCCATTAAAATTGCTACACCAGGAAGAAATGCAGATAACAAAATGATATTTATTAAACAAATATATTAAATTAGAAATAACAAGTGATTAAAGTTTCAAAAAATTTGGCTTGATAGATCCTGAGAAATCAGTACCCAGAACAACCACCTCTGGCAGTAATAAAAGCAG
This sequence comes from Latrodectus geometricus, assembly GCA_026290005.1. Classification (NCBI taxonomy): domain Eukaryota; kingdom Metazoa; phylum Arthropoda; class Arachnida; order Araneae; family Theridiidae; genus Latrodectus; species Latrodectus geometricus. The sequence goes on from JAPDSC010149738.1 coordinate 264,359, forward strand.
TTATACGCCTGGGCATTGAGTCAAACAGAGATTGGATTGCATGTACAGGTACAGATGCCTATGCAGCTTCAACACAATGCCACAGTTCATCAACCGTAGTGACTGGCGTTTGCTGACGAGCCAGTTGCTCGGCAACCATTGATCAGACGTTTTCTATTGGTGAAAGATCTGGAGAACGCGCTGGCCAGGGCAACAGCCAAACATGTTCCGTATCAAGGAAGGTCCGTACAATATTGGCAACATGCGGTCGGGCATTATCCTGATGAAACGTAGGGTTTCGCAGGGCTTGAATAAAGGGTAGAGCCACGGGTTGTAACACACCAGAAATGTAACGTGCACTGCTCCAAGCACCGTCAATGCGAACAAGAGGTGACCGAGACGTGTATCCAATGGCACCCAATACCATACCAATACCAGATGATGGGCCAATATGACGATGACAAATGCACGTTGCCAGTGTGCGTTCACCACGATGCCGCCAAACACGGATGCGACCATCATGATGCTGTACACAGAACCTGGGTTCATCTGAAAAGATGACGTCTCGCCATTCGTGCGCCCAGTTTCGTCGTTGATCACACCATTGAAGGCGCTCTTGTCTATGACGCAGCGTCAAGGGAAGCCGCAGCCATGGTCTCCGAGCAGCTGAGAGTCCATGGTGCTGCAAACGTCGTCGAACTGTTCGTGCAGACACTTGTTGTTTTCCAAACGACCCCGTTTCTTGACTCACGGCTCGTGACGTGGTTGCACGATCCATTACGGCCATGCGGATAATATGCCTGTCTTCTCGGCTGCTAGTGATAGGTGGCCGTTGAGATCCCGCATGGCGTTCCGTATTACCGTCCTGAACCCATCGATTCCATATTCTGCTAACAGTCATTGGATCACGACCGACGCGAGTAGCAATACTGAGATAAGATAAACCGCAATCCCGGTACGCTACAATTCGACCTTAATCAAAGTCAGAAACGTGCTGGTACGCATTTCTCCTTCTTACACGAGGCATCACAACAACTTTTCACCAGGCAACAACGTTCAAATGCAATTTGAACAATTTCCTCATTTAAACACAATGTAGGTGTCGCTACTGGCGCCTGCTTTGTCTGAATGCGTTGAAAAGGTAATCATTTGCATATCACAGCACCTTCTTCCTTTCGTATAAATTTCACGTCTGTAGCATGTCGCCTTCTTGGTGTAGCAGTTTTAATGGCCAGTAGTGTATATCAGTTCATAGAATGCTAAAAATGAAATAAAACATTATTTTTGTATTATACAATTATAGTTAGAACTTTTGCAGAATACTTGATGTATGGAATAGGCAACAAGTATTAAAAATTAAGCGAATTTTCTACTAAATTAAAATAATGACAGTTATTATATACCAAAACAGAAACGCTATACTTTTTACATCTTGTGTAAAACAAATAAAGAGTATGAACTGACTTTTTAGTAATGTGTATGTGTGTGATATAATGGGAGACAAAATGTTCATTACTAAAACTTCAGTTATTTTTGTTTATGATACAATAGTTGATGGTAAATATTTATTCTTTTATGTATTATTTATATAAAATGAAAATGTTTTCTATTTTCAGTGTATGACATGATTTGTTGCATTTTAAGGTTTTCATTTTGTATTATGCATTCAATTCTAGTTCACATGGGTTTTATATGCATAATTTAATGCCTTTTTATTTTTCAAAAAAACATTGATAGCCAATGATTAGGAAGTGTAATATCGTGTACAGTATTTGACTATTTGCTTTCAGATAGTTAAAAAATAAGTATTTAATTATATTTGCCCCAGAATAGGTATGCTTTTTTAAATGAGTCAGTTCCAGATACAGAGTAGATAACGCGATAAAGGAATTTTCTTATTCATAGTAGTCTAAGTTCCGGCAGTCTATACCAAATTTAGTTCAAAATGGTACATTTAAAAATTTAGATATTTACTGAAAAGATAGGATTAAATTTTAGTTTAAGAATCAAAATACAGGTTATCTTCTCTTTTTATGAATAAATAGAACATATAGAGCGGTTACGTGATCTATCTTTATATTGCTATTTTGTATGATTATTGGAGTTCTTTTCAATGCTGTTTTTCTCAGTTACTTTCTAAGAATATGTTTCAAAACAACTATAAAACTAGCTAACTTCATTGATTAATATTTACATGTTCCTTGATCTACGAAAAAAATAACTGGACTATGCCCAATATAGTAGGAATTTATTATTTTTTTCCTGCCAATCATAGTTTTAAGTAAATCTCGCCATGAATGTATTATCGTTAATTACCTTTTGCGAATGTTCATTTTCTCTCTCAATTTTGTGATGAGCTTCGAACAATGAAATAATAAAAGTATGCGTGAAATAACAATGCATAAGCGCTCGCAACGTTTAAAAAATTGAGAAATACAAATGTATGGTAAAAGCTTAACTTAAGATTACATAAGTAATGCTAAATAAGACTTCTTCCTTAAGAGAATTGTCTCCAAGGATAAAAATCTTGATAATATTCGACCTAGTTTGCTATCTATAAATAGATAAAAAGTAACTGATGCTGAGTCTACGATTCTACTGAGGGATAATGCGACAGAATTGGAAGTTAATTTCTTTGAAGTGAACCTGCAGAGAGGAGGTTGAGTTCCAAGGGTTTACAAACCGGTCGCTCCAGGCCCCATTCCATTCGCATTCGTTGCCCCATGGATTGCGCACTCTCAGCAGAGGAATTTTGCCTTTTATTCGGGCAGTCTGTACTTCTACCTGTAAAAGAAAATATATTACTTTCTACATAACCCTATCACTGTGTATTTAACAGATAATACAAATATCAGAATCAAAATTTAGACACCAACTATGTATGGAGTGCATATTTTATAGTATTCTCTAAATTTACAACCATCTGTAAAATAGTACTGAAATCTACAGTAGTGTACTTTATATGCTTTCTATACATAGTATACAAATTACAGTGATCATGTTTGACAATTTCATCAAATAACAAGTTCAACTTTACCATCACAAACTGTTGTAAGCAAGATCAAGATATTTCAAAGTCAAAATATTTATTAAGAATTGACAAAAATTTTAGAACTGTTATATTTATCCAACCTGAACTTCTTTTCCTAGAAGAATGCCTTTCCTATTCTCGTTATTCATTGTTTTATATATTGATCTAATTACTGTGAAAATGCATTTTTTTCTAGGTTGCACAATCATCTTTAACACAAACTTTATACTAAATCAAAGTCTGTCAAAATTTTATTTAATTTTTTTAGAAATGACAGGAAGAGATGAATATATACAAATGAAAATTGAATGCTTTATTTTAATGCAAATTATAAATTATCTTCACTATAATAATTTCTTGTTCTCAAATAACTTTAAGGTTAGTTTTTTCCATTTAATTGCTTACTTTAATTCATACTACATGTATAATTAAATACTACAATTTTCTAGAAATAATTAACAAAATTTCAGAAAAATTCTGTCACATTGAAAAAATTTTTTTTTTGTTATTGTCTTTTTTACAATAGTTTTTACTTGACACAATAGCAATTGCTTAGTAATGGTGAAAAATTGACAAAATTATTTTGAAAGGAATAAGCGCTTTTACGGATTCTGTGTAGTTTACAAGAGTTCTCTATTTCATATAATTAAAAATAAATGCAATGTCTCACTGAATTGTTTCAAAATTATCGAGTATTAATAAATTACCTTTGAAATTTGTATAATAAAAATTAAGTATTGATTTGATTAATAATTTGGAAATTCACCCTCCGGAAATCAGTCACAGTGATTTATGTTCCTATAATATAAGAAGTTTAATTTATTTTTATTAAATAGCTATTTTCAGAAAGTCTGTTCACATAAACTAATTTCTATATCTGAATGAATCAAATGCTTAGTTTTACTCATGTTTAATAGTTGCAATACCGCAAGAAAAATTATATAGAATTTTCTGTTTTTATTGATTTAAGTTATTATTAGTATTCAGCAAACCACGGATTGAGAACCACTGATCTAAAAATCCTAAATGAATGAAAATATCTTTAAAGATATTATTTTTAAAGTAAATTCTGACATAAATATAAATTTAAAATTGAGTTCTTTACTTTTATCATTTTAGAATGTCAAATAAGATCAAAGTACACTCTTTTGCAGAAATCTAAGCAGCAAGAAACAAGTGGTTGTTTTTAATGAAACTAAATACGTGTACAACTCTTATATAGTTAATGAAATGATAAAAATGTCAGAAGTATAGGGCTCATGCATGGTCCACGATTACAGCTTGAATGTTCAAATCAGTAGTTGGTAAAAATGCCCTTGCGGCGATATATGCTTGTATACGACTTGGTTTAGGGATACAGACTCATAATGTTATTCTATGATATATTCTACCAAAAATTTACCAGCTGTTACTCCAGATCTTTGTTATTTTGGAGTGCTTAAATTTGGTATTCTACCAAGTTCAATAAATTCAGCAACAGCTAGTTCGATTGTGGCAGTACAAAGATATGCGAACTGTATAGGACATGGCATTATCTTGTTGAAAACTGTCACCCGGATAACGTATTATGAAGGGGAATACAACCGGTTGGAAGATGGTATCAGATTATCGTTAAGCTGTTAAATATGTAAAGAAAATGATTATAGAAGCTCTGCTGTCGTATGACATAGCACCCCAATCCGTCACATCAGGGCTTATAGCTGTATGACTTCGTAAAACAATCAAACATCACATTTGACGATTCCGGCGATGTAGGGCAATCAAAAATAAGACTTCTTAAAGGCTACCGTGAGCATAAATACGCTTCTGTCAATCACCGTGAAATGCTTGAAGATATAATGGGAGTAAGGAAGAGGCAGAATTAGGTTGAATTATAGACAATGATACAGTTGCAGCAGTTAAAGTCTGTCGATCAATCATTTGATCTTGCCTCGCATTATTCACCTTGGCCGTCCAGAACTATCCTTTCGTCTATAAGTGCCTTGTACCAACATTCCAACATTGCTGTCATTACCTTCACGCAGCTGTTTCTGTACAGTTGATGATCCATTGCTCTTTCTCTCTCTCTCGATATGACCATCAAGCTTCACGTATTCTAACAATGCGAAATCGTTCAAAGTTATTCAGTTGCTTATAAGATCTTCGAAAATAACGTGATGGTATCCTTCGTTATTTCATTAGGGAATCAAAACAGCTGAAATGAAAAAAAAGGTACATCTAGTTTTCGGCTTTTATTACTAGTTTTATACTTTTTGAGTCGTTTCACTACTATCGCAGTTCATGTTCACTGGCCTTGAAAATTTTATCGTTCACCTTTTCGTTCAAGATTTTTTTGCCTTTAAAATTTTATCACAATAGGACAAATTCATCTTGGTATTTGATTTTTTTGCAAAAGAATGTACTTTATCAACAACAGTTAGAAACAAATATTAAGGCAATGCAATATGCAATATAAAGTATTCCAAAATTGAATTTAATGTTATTAAGATAAAGTTTATTATTTTTTTATGTACTAGAAACTTTATGAAACAATGCTATTAGAATTAATAACATGAAAGGCAATTTTATTAATATATGAACCTACCTACATATTTATCGAGCCATGAATAACATTAAAAAAATGCCATTAATATATAAAGATAACAGATTCAAAATTAAGAAATAATAAACAATTTCAGTCAATGTGGGAAATGTCTTGGCGGTTTGAAATCCAAACATGTAACTGTTAGCAATGAAGAAAAATTGTGAGTTTAACAAATTTAATTGTAGTTATTAGATGACAATCTTCAACAGTGTAATTCTTTAAATTTATGTTAATGGTTTTCAAGATTATCAGTAATATCTAAACACTATTTACTATCAGGGGTAATACAAATTTCGTACCTTAATTTAAACACAATGAAAGAAAATTGAAATTATTATAAAAATATTGTAAGTGTTGACACACACAAGATTTGCAGATTTATGTTAATTTAAACGCGCGTCTTCTCTTTATTTGTGCTTAAAATATTAATGTGAATGGGGCACACAAAATTCTTAATTTATTGAGGTTTTTGTACTTACTAATTTAACTTTGGTAATACTGTAAGCATGACCTCTAATTAAACCATTTGGTAATTCCATTTCCACTATATTTGGATCTGGCTGTAATAAAAAAAAATAGCAATTTACTTTATATGGCAATTTTTCAAATGAAATAAAGATGATAATTTAAATTCTATTAAAACTTTTTCAAAAGAATTATTTCTATTAGATTTCTATAATTATTTTTAATCTGAGTAGGTTATAAAAGTACTCTGTGAGTCCCTATAAACTCGAAAATAATAAAAAAAAAGTTAAGGAATGTTCTTTATTCATTTGACTGTTTGAATTTTTCTTAAAGTTACACTGAACATGAAAATAATAGTGGAAACTAAAAATAAAACAGTAATGTAATTGTGAGATCTAATCAATTTTTAGCAATAGGCTAAATATAAATTAGCTTGTAGTCGAAACTTAATGCAAATTATCAATAAATTGTTAAACATTCGAAAATGTGAAAAAATTAAATTTTCTGTAATTTTAATAAGTTTTACAAAATGTATACAATTTTTAATCCCAATTGAATATTAATTCAATTGGGATTGAAAAAATTATATTAATTTCATATTTCATTACTGTCTAAAAAGCACAACTTAAAATCTTTCATTAACATAATATTTGTTGATTAATATACATATCTTTGCTTTGAAATCAAGACATTTTATTTATTCTATTTTTATAAAATGTCGTTAAATAATGAAAATTCTAAATCATTTTAGATTCTTATCTAGATAAAATTTTAATTCGAATTGTCATTTAATAAATTCCTTATTTTAAAAAAAATGATATAATTATGTTCTATTTAATATTGTTTCTTAATCCCATACTCTACTGATATTTTTAAGGATTCGTCCTTTCACATTTTTAAGACATCTTACCTCAATAGAACAGCTCATCAAGGACCATCTCTCAAAGGCTTTGTGCAGAATTTTGTAAAAATTGGGAGGTGCTTTATTCAGCTCATAGACTTCACTGACACCTCCAGTAAAATCTTCCATCGCTTCGCAGGCAGTGCCACCTTTTAGAGCTTCATAACTACCATGGAGTCTGAGATGGAAAAAATAAATTTATTGAAGTTCTAATTCAAATTAAGATTATTTTACCCAAATAATCTTAATAGGAAAACTCAAAGCTATTCATAAATACATAAAGTTATAGCAACCATGATTCTAATTCTAAAGTACAACACTATCTAATTACTACCCAAATAGTTTTTTTTCGTATTTTACATGCGTATGTCTTTCTAAACATGCAAATTAAGTTACTATAGAAGGTTAGAGAAATATGATAAAAATACTATTATGTCTGGGCGTGGCCAAGTAAAAAAAATGCTATTTTGAATTTGAGTAGGAAATCGAACACTTAAGAAAAGCTCAATAGAAAATCGGAGAATTGTTTCTTGTCTTAGTTAATTTATGTAAAAATATGCTTTGCTTATAGCAGGTAAGCAATAAACAGAGTGTAAGAAAGTTCGATCAATAATAATAATTAAGAAAAATGGCGCATAAAAGTTTTAATTTTATTAATTTACTTAATTTGCATTTTATAAAATAGTTAACTTTTTAACATAGCAATGCGAATTAAATAAATGGTTATTGAAACATTCAGGTTTATAACAACTTTTCGTCTAATTGTTAAAAAAACTCATTAGTTACTTGTATGTTATCTATCATCGCATTGTTATAAGGTGTTTGCATCACAAATAATTTCCCATATCATGCATTTTATATTATTTAATATTAGTTTATTGCTGTTAATTTTATATTTCCCTTTGCAAAATTCTGATTATTATTATTATTATTATTTTAGGAAAGATAATTTTTTATTTATCCCATTAAGGTGCGTGATCCTCAATTCATCCTGTAACAAAGTGCCTTGAAATGTTATATTAAAATATAAGTTTTAAATATAGGTAATATTCTAAAATAATAATGTTACTATAGAGTGTTTATAAAGAGAAAAATAATAATATCAGTCATGCATTTTTCAACTTATATTTGAAAGATGCGATTATGAATATTGTGATTTTTTATAATGAAGTATTTTTCCCAAATAATCTTAATTAGTAGAGGTTCTCAGCATTACGAATAATTAAATATTCTGGGCATTAATGTGTTTGAGTTTCCTTATAAATTACGACAGTAACTCGTAAAGAGTAATTTCTAAAAACTGCAATGATATCAGCTAAAATGTATGAGGAAGCAAACTCTTATACTTGGCATAGGCTTTTTCTAAAAGAGCACTCCAGAATTCATTGTTGTGCTTGGAATGCATGAAGACCAACCGGCCACCGCATGTTGGCAATCGGTCGTCAACAACAATATCAACCCAGCGTCCATACTGCCAAAATCGGAAATGGAAGACACCAGCATAGTCACTCACAAATGATTGGTCATTAGGAACTACTCTAAAGAACAAGGCATCGTTTAAGGTCAGGTTCGCTACAGCAGCCAAAAGCCAACAGTCTCCTAAAATATTAAAATCAATATGTAAGATAATATATTGAATTTTTTATTCATTCATTTTAAGTTTTCTTAATAAAAGGATTGAAAAAATAACATGAACATCATATAATTATTTCAAACCAATTTCGGGAATTAATTGACAGGAAATCAGAAGTTAAACAAAATTTAAAAAATATCTATATAATTGTAAAAATGTTGATGAATTACACGTTACTATGGATATATAAAATTTCCTTGCGATGAATTAGCAAATATATGCTACAACTAGTTTTCTTATTAATTAATGATTTTCAAGTGAGTATTTATTTTATGTTTATTAAGGCAATAAAAAACATATTATTAAGGCAATATAATCATAAAAAACATTTAGAATTTTATATCTGATGTACATTTGTTCCATATTGCGGTATATTACTAACAATTTTCTAAATGTACATAATTTATTGTAAATAAATTTGTGAATTCTATTTAACTAAACAGCGGACATTATCTTGGTATTTGAGTGATTTTGATGTGGTCTTTTTGACTTTGCTTCACTTTTCAAGCACCATTTAATTGTTTGTTGGATTGTTTTTATATCAAAAAACACAGATCTAAATTTCATAATTAATCATGTGATTTCAAAAAAAAAAAAAAAAGTTTTAAAAAATGCCCTAAAAAACGAATTGCCTCTCAACAGTTCTTTTTTAAAACATATTTTATTTACCTAAATACATTTTCCCGGAAGCTACTTGAACACGTTATTGTTTTTGGAACAAATTCAAACTTTTTGGAACTCAACACACGGCGCAATGCAATTTTAAATGTTCTTTTAAAATTACTTGACAGGAACTAAGTGATATAAGAACTTGTTTAATAATTTCTTAGAATTAAACGTTGATAACCGAGAGTAAATTCTCGGTCTTGATAAATATGTTGATCTTTAAGGGAATAGAATTGTTAACCGTATTGTGGTTTTAATCTTCGGTTGATTCTCTACCATCTTTAAAAATTTTATTCCCAA
>JAPDSC010149738.1:283917-296139 GCA_026290005.1 Latrodectus geometricus
TTTTCCTATGCATATAAACTCTTTTTTTCCCCACATAGCTTCATTTTAACAATTTAAAGCATTATATATATATGTGTGTGTGTGTGTGTGTGTGTGTGTGTATATCTGTGTGTGTGCTTGTTTGTTTCGATTCTAGAGTGATAAATTGCCAAAAGCATAGTAGTTTATATTATTTTTGATTATAAAATAGTGTTTTGAAATTTTACCAATTAAATGAAGGTTAAAAATATTGATCATGAAGGAAAAAATACATAATCTATGCTCATAACTAAGCATTTTTAACAATATTACAGAAATTTATATTTAAGGTAAACAAAACTCTTTCATTTTTTATTTATATAAACTTAATATGTTGTTTAATTTGACACATAAACCTTTTCTACATATCCAATTGTTAAACAATATAACTTAAAGATAAAAACTTTTATACAATCAAAATATATTTATTTTCATAAGCTTAATTTTAATCCTGACAAATTTTCACATATTTTAGTATACTGATTTATTTAAAAGTAACAAATTTCATACTTTACCTTCAACAGGTGACACATAATCATTTTCTAAATAATCCCAGATAAAAATCACGCTTTATCACATCAATTTAATATTATGTAATAAACATTTGCTGGTTTAGTGATGAGTAAATATTTAATAACGACTAAAAATTGGTTTCGCTCCACCACAGTAAAGAGCCATAATAAAGATAAGTCACCTAATCACTTTTGCTTAAGCACTGAAAACGGAAAGCGATAAAACAAACACAGCGTTTACATTTCCTTTCTGCATATTGCAGATATTACTAAATGTGACATACAAAAGAAGGATGTAATACGTCATTGATGACACAATTATGCACAACACTTTCTAAATATAAATATAATAATCTAATCTATGTTTATTTATAAATACATTCTGCATTTGAATGTTGAAAACCAAAATGAAATTTCATTTGCATTTTCAAAGTAGATAACAATCTTTAAACATTTTTATGTAATAAGTTATAATGTTAACCATTGATCATGAGTAGAAAAATGTAATGCAAACTTATATTACAGTAAATTTCCAACACACTTTGCTAGACATATGATTTTATGCATGAAAAGATATATAAAATTTGATATATTTCAATATTATATAGGAAAGTTGAAGTTTAGTTTAAAATAAATACTAACGCAAATATATGTTACTATTATGAAAATATGTTTATGCATGTTATGCACTATTAATTTTTATTATCTACTTAAACATTTGAGAAAAATCAGTACAGAGCTGAAAATATATATGCATTGTATGAGAATATGTAAGCACGAGACGACGAAAAGAATGCGTAAATTAATATCAAAGATAAACAGCAACTGTATTCCTCTAAAACATTATTCTAGTTTATGCTAAAGCAGGCATCCAAGCAGTAGCTATAAATCATGGCAGATAATCAGATTATTACTAAAATAAGATAAATATTGAACTTTCTTAAAAATACATTCAAATAATCATTTTTCAATGGATTCCTTCACATGTGAGTATCGATTGTAACGATAAGGTAGACTCATTAGCCAAGTAAAGAACACTTAAGCCACTTTCTCCAGAGCCATTTAAAAAGCATATTTTTAAAACTTTTTTTAGATATTTTTAATCTGGACAAGCGGCAAAATCAATAAGTAAATCTTAGGCTAATATTCAAAATACTTGGAAAAAATTTTGTTAAAAACTCATCAAAAAAGCTGTAGCAAATTTCAGACTTCAAACAGGCCATGATTGCATGACGTATTATCTACATAAAGCAGGCATCCTTTCATTTAGTCAATGCCATATTTGTAATTCTGGCACTGTGAATGCAGAATATCTTGCATGCCTAAAACTAAATAAAGAGTCTCAAAAACGGAATGAGAAATTATACTGGAAGTCAGAACTTTCATGTCCTCCTTGTAAACTGCATTTCTTGTGTTCTTTTCCTTGTTGTTTAAAAAGTTTACTTATGTTTCTATGTTATTTTGTTCTGCTTATTAATTTAAACGTTTGTTTTTTCTAGTATATTTATTTTTCTGTGATACTTGAGCTATTTTATATTTTAGGATTGATCTTTCTAATAAAGCTATATCTAACAACTATTTATCAAAGAGAAATTTCAAAGAGAAACATGCTTAATAAATGTAGACGATACTAAAATTGCTTTAGACTTTATCTCCTATTGGTGAAAGTAATGCTATTTGATTACTTTAATTTATATTATATTTACTTTTTTTCAAGTATAATTTAAATTTTAGGAAGAACTGAAGATTTTATTCTATTGCATTTATGTATTTAAAAACAACCGGTTAGTTAACTTAGGATACAAACAATGGTTACAAGTCCTAATATAAGTGTATTTAAATTTAAAGTTAATTTTGTGAACAGCCATGATAGTCTGATAAGAAAAGGTCGTTTTCATGTAATCAGATAATGGGCTCAATACCTGAACCTTTAGAGCATCATCTTGGCGAGAGAACCTTTGAGTATTATACTTTAATTGGATTTAATGTGTATTTGTGTACTTTGGAAGTGAGGAGAATAAGATGACAACTTAGTTGTTGATCTAGTTACTTGACTATGAAGTAAAACTAGGAAGTGGTTCTGAGTTTTGTGACTTTTGTTAACAAAAACAATCATTATTATTCCTGCATGTTCTGCAATTAACAACAAACATGATGAAACAAATTAATCACTGGAACTTGAGATTTCGTATACCGACGTAAAATTATCAGTTTTCAGTTATATGACGTAAGGCTAATTCATCTCCCGAAATAATACAAAATTCTTCAAATCTCAATTATTACTTCATTAAGAATTAATAGTTTCCATGCTTTTAATTTTTATTTCTGATTAAAGATGACAATAAAAGCAATTTTCTAAGAGAAAACTTTTTTATAATTATATATTTATATGTGCCTCAGAGGTAATGGAGAGTATATAAATTTTGTTTTAATAGAAAGGAGCATACTCTCAGATTCTTTTTTTTCTTAAATCGAATGTTTCGTTCAGCATCCGCAACTTTGGAAGACTTAAAAAAGAAATTTTAAAAAATAATCTTTTTTTATTTAGAAAAAAACATTAAAATTATACTATGAATTTTTATTATATCACAAAAAACAAAATTTAATGTATAAAGAAATTTTCTGGTAAAATTTAATCTGGTAACAAGTATAATTTAATCATAATAAAAAAAAATAAGAAATAAAATAATGAAGAAAAAGACGTTATTTAAAGTTCAATAATTGTGACATAATAATGAATTAATCCGAGGTAATTTTTCCGTACTATTTTTTCCCCAAATGCAATGATATGATATAATCTAGAATAGATATCGCTGATTTAAAGATTAAGGGATAAAATGCCCTGAAATCACCTGAAGACAATTTTCAGGTGCACCTGCTAAAAATGCAACACGGTTAAATATCAACACAATACTCCAAAAATGTAACTACTTAAGAAAATAAAACATTAAAATCATAATTACGAATATAATGTGAGAAAAATATGGAAACTGAATTTATATATTGCTAAATTGTATTTTTGGTAATGTTAAGGAAATATATTATATGGTACTTAGACTAAGACAAGAAATAGGACATACCTCACATATTTTCATGAATTCGACTTGAATTTTAAGAATTTCTCGAAACATGTAAATCTTTCAAAATCATTATATAATAATAATATGATAAAAATAATATAATTTTTGCCAATTAGTTTTAATAAAAAATCTTAAAAATTGTGTCATGAACTAATGTTACACACATTTCAATAAGGCAAGTCAAACTTTTTAAAGAATATAAGTTAAATCTATACTAAGTTATTTATTTGATTGTTAATAATTTTAATTTTTGATGCATTCAATATAAAAGTGACAAAAAATTTTTAAAATTACTTTTGCTATGATTTTCTTTAAATTTATATGCAAATATAGAACAAAACTGGAATTATTTAATAAGTAAATACACACTCAAAAAATGGGAAGTAAATTGGATATTTATTAAAAGTCCTGTTAATTATTTAAATACCAAAATCCTAATTAATTTTTTATAGTCAATTATATAATTTTTGCTTAAGATTTTAACACAGACAATTTTCTTTATTTTTTTTAACTAGCCAAATATCAGCAAGATTCAAAGTAAAATTAAAATATCAAAAATACTGGCTAGATAACAAAAGTATCTAAGATGGAAAGTATCTAAAGGATTCTCAATCAGGAAAAAAAAAATTGATAAGATTCATGTATTGATTATAACTCCTTCTCATATTATTTGAAACTTGTAGATTCAAAATTTTTATTTTTCAAAATTTATGAAACAAAGTAAATTGTTTTTCCTTCCTTTGCTTCTCTATGCTTAATATATTCACTTTCATTTGTAATCTGACTAGCGCCGTTGATTTTTGTGTAACATATAAGGATTACCATGGTTTTACATGGAATTTTATTATCTTTTCACAATAAAGATCACATTCAACGAAGAAAATATATTACTATACGAAATTTTGGAAGTTTTATGTAGAATAACTATTAGGGTTTAATTATTGTTCTTCAAAGGGTATATCCTCGTGTTCCTTAAAATATCTTATTCCATTGTCCATTCAATTTTTGAAATCAAGATAAAAACAAAGTTTTCTAGATTATAATCTCAGATTTATGGATTTGTAGTTAAGGAACATTTTTCCAGTTCAAATTAAATTCTTTCTAATATCATCATAAAATAAATATTTATAGCTAAAAGAGTAATTAACATGAAAATATTTTCTATTCGAAATTATATTAAATAAAAAACAAAAGAAATTAATAGATTAAAAAAATGAAACGAATTTAAATGTTTCTTAAATTTTAAGAAACAATCAGATTCGTTTAAATTTTTGCTTTATGTTAGAGGCCAATTAATGAAGACATTTTATGCAATAAGAAACCACGTGGCACGATATAAAGGCTTAATTATCTCGCATTCACGTGACACCCTCTGATAATCACATTTGGTACATCTCCATCTGCGAATTACTCACCTTCCTGACCAACCGAAAAGATCGCCTGTCGCTGCTGAAGTACGTCACTATTTCCGTAGGCATATTCTTCCTTTCACAAAACGTCAACACTTACCTTTCATATTAACGCAGATAGGCTTGATTCCAAGTTTCTTATATCACAATCACAAACTGGCGATTTGTGTGAAATAATTGGCGCGTAAATCAAAATCAAACAACACGTGCACGGTAATGATAAAAAACGTTCAAGTACTCGTACGAGCTCTCTGCCAGCTGACTTCCTTAATGGAAACCGGGAGTATGGTTCGGCGTGAAGTCCTCTTTGCGGTGGCCTCGTGAAAAATAGTTTATTTTTTTGGAGTGGTCTTTCTCTCTTTCCTTCTTGGGATGCGCTGTTAGAATAACTGGTTCGTGTTGTCTACACCTGCATTTTTTCTTCTATCTACTCTCACATGTATTTTTTTACAGCAAATATTGCCGTCATGATTTACATGATAAAAGAAATAACACACCTTGAAATGACGTAAGCCCGGGAGTTTTTCAAGTGGCTTCAAATAAAAGATAATTGATTGTTCCGTTCATGCATATTTTTTGGCTTTTTTTGTGTAATTTACAACTTAAGTAAAGGGGGAAAAACATGCACATACAATGTAAAACTGTATATACTATTCGCGTAAAATTATGTAAACTTTTCAGAAAGAAAACAAGCAAAAAAAGTTTTGAGTTTAATTTTTTTTCAACGGAAAATAAAATAAAACAAACTTTCAGAAATAGTTAAACTTTATTAAAACTATTTAGAGAGTATTCTAATTAGTTTTATAATATAAAATTATTTAGCATATTAGATTGAATTAATATAAAACATAATTAACTGTAGCTTGCTGTAAATTAATACTTATTAATAGCTACAATTGTTAAATTGATTTAAAATTTTTATTTTAATAGTTGTTAACTGATTACCAGAATAATTATTACTGGATCATATAAATAAACTTTTATATTTTTATAACTAATTCATATGTGTATGTAAAATTTTATATTTTTATTAACCTTAGATAATAAATTGTTTATATATCATATATGAAAAACTTTCTCATACTGATTTACACAAGGAAGAAAAAAAATTTAAATATACAGCATTTAAAGGTAAAAACATAGCATACTTTTTCGTTTAAGCACTGAGAAGTATGTTGTATGAATATATAATAGAAGTTGATACGGTATGAATATATGTTTAAATATAGTATGATCCGAATGACATTATCATTACAACAGGTGTAATTGTAACGAGTAGCTAGAAAGCATCTGGTGTAATCAAAAACCCTATATATGACTTACAAGCACGTATTTAGATATCCTTAAATTTTAAATGGATTGTAAATGCTATTGAAATCTTAGTTAAGTAAACTCTGAATTAAATTAAAATGCTTTCGAAGATCTCAGTTTTCATTACATCCATTAAATCTCGCTAAGTGAATTATCATTTAAACTCGAGATATTAAATGATATAATGGAACCAACTACATGCAAAATGCATGTGATAATGAATGATAGTCGAGAGCTTAACATCGTATGAATATAAATAAAAAATTTACAATTAAGAGGTCATTCATCTGTAGGTTATGAAAGAAATATGAGCATGTTTGCTGGACTGTCTGCATAATTATTTGATTATGAGTTGATTCTTGTTTTTATTAATCCTTTCTGAGAATCTTAAACAAAAGCGGCAAATCAGTGAATGCTCTCTCATTTATTTTCTTGCAGTCTTGTAAGAATGACTTGTAAGAAGGCAACTTATACTGAATATTAAATGTCTTACAATGGACTTCGACCATTAGTCTATTCACTACGTTGTCACAAAAAGCTTGATTTAAACACGTAAGAAATAAAGCAGTATGATTGAAGAATTTTTTTCAGTGTGCAATGTTTCAGGACTATGAACGGCTATTCAAAATCGTTGAAAATAAAATTTATTTAAAAATTTCTATGCATATATGAGTTATGAATAAGCAAGTTTTTTGATAATTTTATAAATAGTTATTTAATGAATTTAACTCTATCAAAATCATCATGCAAAAATATATCATCAGTGATGTACACGGTTTGTGAGTTTATAAAAATATATTCTTAAATCAGATATTTAAGCAAATTTAATGGATAGTTAGAAGATTTAATTTTTTTATTAATAGTGTGTGTGTGTGTTAGGAAAATATAAATTAAGAAAAATTCCCTCCAAAATTGTTGGTATTGCTTCATTAATTATTTAACTTATTATATCAAATCAATGTATTTATAATTTACTGAAATAAAATATAGTTATTTATATTAAAAAAAGAAATATGAAACTATATAACAATAAATTAAGGAAATAAATTTAATTATCAATTTATTTTATAATTATATTTATTTTATTAGTTTATTGTAATACAATTTTATTATATTTTTAAATTAACTCAGTTTATTATTTACAGATAGTAATAACTTTTTCATTTAATTTTTGATGAAATTCGCACGAAGAAAATGATGTGATATTAAATGAGATATAAAACAACATATATTAGTAGATAAACCCGAAATATTTGTGATATACATATAAAACTTAAAAAAAGTTTCAAGTGCCATTGATCTTTTTCTTACCTGTATCGAAACAATTTTGTTAAGTAGCCGATAATAATCATATGAAACGAAAATACGCAAAAAATATAACGTTTTGATTAAAATAAAAATTACGACGATTGTGGAAACATACCAGGGAAATTTTATAACTGTATTATCAAATTACATAATAATGACTGCAAAACAGTTTAAAATAAAAGAATTAAAAAATATGCATAAATAAAATAAACTGCATAGTTAAATATATTTTAACAGTGTTATATTCAGGATATATGCATATACAGGATATATTCCAAAAATATTTATTGCGTCTATTTATTATTATATCACGTGTAAAATCCGTGAATTTCAAAGAAAGATATCGATACATATATGTGTTCAAATTATGTTGATTTAATTTCTAAGAAAAATATCAATATATGACAATTTGTAATGTTTCCAATTGTTATTAAATGAAAATGCTTTACAATAAAACAACTAAGGAATAAAGAAACTAATAACATATTATCTCAGATGGCAATAGTTACATTTCCAGTTGTTTTAGTATTTCAAAATGATATTTATACTGTAACCAAATTTTGTTTATTATTTTGTTGATTACAATAAATTTATCACCAACGTTTAATTATTTTAAGAAGTGATAGGAATAGATAACACAATTGTTTTGAATTATATAATAAAATATTGTTAATAAATTTATTTAATAATGAGGAGAACATTGAAAGAATAATCTCTAAATGTGATTCTCGGTAAATAAGAATATTTCGATTAATTCTGAGAACAATAAATATGTATGTTTAATCATTTATAGCATGAAAAAGTATTACACATTTAATGAGGGAAATTTACAGACAAAATTTTAATTTATTAAGTCATGGTAATTTGCAATTCAAATAAAATGCATCAAGTTCAATGTAAAAGTTATGTTTACATATTTATAAGTCTTTCATACTTATTTTAAAAAAGTATATATAGTTTATTGATAATTTCACAATTATAAGCGAAACCTATAAATCGGCATGAAATCTCAGTCCACAAATAAATTTATCATAATACCTAAAAATAAAATTTATAATTATTTTATGTAATTATTTCTGCTTAATTATTAAGGTGACATAAATAGTTATAGAAGTCAGATGTAGTTCAAAGTTTATCAGTGTTGTAGATTTACAATTGATAAAATGTTTCTAAAAGATCCAAATTGATGATTTTGTGATTTTTAAATTACTGATAAAAAGTATATATTTTTTGCTGAGACACAACATAAAAGCATAAATATTTTAATACAATAGTTTAGATGACTAAAATGAATTTTTATAAATGGTATATTTCCATAAATTTTTTAATTATGTGCTCCATAGCAGAATTCTTATTTTTTCATATAGCTTAATTTTAAAGATTAATATTGATTTATCTTTTTATAAATAAAGAAAAAAAATTTTTTTTTATTGTATTATAATCATTATAACTACTATCACTTTTTTGGTGTGATAAATTTTGATAAATAGTAACAAATATTTATCATTTAATTGAAATAATAACTCATATTCATTCATATTGAAATAATAACGTATATTCATTTTTTTATGATGATTGTTGTGTAATTGATTCATTGAAACTAAATATGGATGTTAAATTGTGAATTTTTCAGAACGTATTACTTTCAGTTGACTCAAACATCATAAATTTTAAATCATACTAGTATTGAATAAAAAATAAAAAATTAACGTTTTCATTTTTATAAATTTTTCTTTTAAATTGTTTCTTAAAAATAAGACTGTATTATTAAATATTTATGCTAAATAGAGATTTGAGTGTATTCATTGAAAACTAGAACAATATATTTTGTAAAATACATTTTTAATTATTATAGAATGAAGATATTTTTAAATAATATTGAATTTGCACGCGTAAAGTTTCTAAAGCAACAAAATTTGAAAAAAATCATAAAGCAATAATTTTAATTACACAATTATAATAATACCATGTATATATATTATAACTATATTTATCGATTTATATCTTTAAAAATATTTTTAAGAAAAGTATAAATAAATAACACAGTTTATTCAACAAATGTAATAAAAGCTAAGTTAGAATATAAAAAACTCTTTCATTTCTTAAAATCTTTGGAATTTACAAAAAAACATTTTAACAGCAAGTTTTTCGATTTCGTTTAAGAAATTATTGTTAGTACAAAGATGATTCCATTAAAATATTGGTAAATTCTTTTATATTTATGTTTTATTCTAAATTCTAAATTTAGAACGCTTACATATTATCTTTTTTACTGATAAATTGGCGGAATAATACTGATAATTATTTTATTTATGATTCTAAGCGTCAAGCTTCATTGCTTAAATATTCAAGTCATATGCGCATGTAAATATATGCTTAC
This sequence comes from Latrodectus geometricus, assembly GCA_026290005.1. Classification (NCBI taxonomy): domain Eukaryota; kingdom Metazoa; phylum Arthropoda; class Arachnida; order Araneae; family Theridiidae; genus Latrodectus; species Latrodectus geometricus. Next base: position 293,936 of record JAPDSC010149738.1, read on the forward strand.
GATATTTATGTAAGTAGATGAGCTGTGAATTTTAATGAATCCGTGAAACTTATCAGCAAAATAAATATAATTATTATTCCTACCTCGTAGAATCATCTGAAAAATATTAATCTTTTCCACAGGCCAATGATTTCTGTTTCAGATAAAATTAATGTGATGAAATATTATTTTTAATGTTATTAACAAATAATGAAATATTTATTTTATTCATCTACTGAAACAATATGGTTTACAAACACTGTGTTGAAATTAAACGTTCTCAAATAATTTAATAATTGTATGTTTATTTGGTAATTATGATTTTAGTTAAGCACATTTTTTAGTTATAACTGAATTATATACCTAATTAAAAAAGTTAAATTAAACAATATATAGAAAGTTCCTTAAAATATATAAAGGAAATATATTATTAGCTTTTCTGAGTGATCTCATACTGATACTAAAATATTGTTGCTGTAAACATATAAACATATATAACTATAAATATTGTTGCTATTATTAATATTTCGAATTGTATTTTACAATTAATTTTTCTCAATCGATATCGAAAATATAACTTTGGTTCAATAATTAACTGCCGAATGTTTCATTTGCGCCGAAACATTATTCTCATTATGTAATATTTATTTTCATGTACAGTTATTTAGATATTAAAAATCTTTTGGAAAATTTATGATCACATCAGTTCTATGAGGTATTTCTGTACACCTTGAATTATTGAAATTATTTTATGACAATGATAATTTCGCAATCGAATTGTAAAAATATCAGAAGAGCATCTAGAATTCAAAAGAGAGTGAGGAATGCATTTTGATAATTATTAGGATAAATTAGGGTAATTTTTTTAAAAGAAAAGAAATGGTCATATTGCGACACAGAAGTGAATTAAAAAATGTATAAAAAAATTCAGAAATAAAATATTTACGAGGCAATTACATAAATGGATTACAGAAAGCACAAATTTAAAAAGAAAATAAAATAATTGAGTTAATATTAAGATATTAAAAAATAAGTTTTTATAAAATTCAAGTTATTTTATTATAATATAAAAAAAAATATTTGAAAAAGTCAAAATATTTCAATCCGATTTGTTTGCACACAATATGCTGACAAAATTGTAGCATCTTTCATAAGTTGATTTTTTTTCATAATTAAAATATATATTATTAAAAAGATTATATTATTATTAAGACACCTACGTAGTCATGTTCATAGTATTTATGTAAAAATTCTTTATTTACAATAATTTAATAATCCATTCGATTTTTTAAAATAGATATAGGATAAAATATTAAGAAATGAAGTTAACATACCATTATTACCTAATAAATTTTTCTTTCTTACTTTTCTGTTGTTTTAAACCAGAATAAATTATGACAATAGTTTATTATTTTCATAAAAAATATAGCTAATAAACAAGGGCATCCACTTTACAGTTTTAATGATCAGTTCTGTCGTATTTAGAAATTTACAACTTTTTAAGCCACTTTATTGTTATTTTCTTTAAAATTCATAAATAACATTGAATAAAAAGTTATTGATTCTTCATAGGAAAATTTTGGTGGTAAACATTCTATACTTAAATTTAAGATAGTTAAACTAAACTTTAAGATTATTTCGAATAAAACATTACTTTTAATTAAAAAAAAAACAATCTTTACTTCTTTTTTTAGTTAATATAGTATAGAATATAAGCTAATGAGAAATATAACTTAACAGAAATTTAATACACTAAAGATAGAAAGAAATATAAAAAACGATATTTTTGCTTTTTCAATTTCAAAGCTATTGTAAACACCACTACGAAATTACGATTATTTTCTAATAGCTGAACTATTAGCTAACTAGAATATTTTCTCTTTTATTAGAATAATAATAGTAATTTGCTTGATGTTTAAAATGTTAAATCTCTCTTTTCGGTTCTTTAATTTTTTACAAAAACGTATTTAAACTAGCAATGGGTTTTTTAATTAATATAAATCTTAAAAAACTTCTAGAGACGATTCTCTAGAGACATGGTAAATAAAACTTTTTGGTTAAGTTATAAGCTCAACTATTTGTTAATGTTTTTTTTTTATTAAAATGGTTGTTTCTGAGAATAATTTAATTTTTAAAAGTTGCCATTGCTTAAGAATACGAAAATACTATTGAAGTATAAATAAATAAACATTTTACTTCATAAGTAAGTATATTGGAAATATTTT
>JAPDSC010149738.1:309864-385643 GCA_026290005.1 Latrodectus geometricus
ACTTATCGAGAAATAGATGGCTGGAAAAATTCATCTCGAAGCTCTAGGATTGATATTAAGCGAGATAGCTTATAACCTTCCAGAACCTTGGCGAAACTCGTATATTTGCACCTTAAGTCAGGAAAGTCAGGCCACCACCTTAAGTCAGGCCACCACCCTATGTAGAAGTAGTTAGTTAGTGAAGACGATCAGTTTTGAATGCTAGTCTAGTGTATAGAAGCTATTGAAGTATTAGAGAGTTCATGTAATTGGAAGCTGTTTTCATTGCATAAGCTGAACTGGAGCTGGGTAGTAGTGATTTTTACAGCTAGAATATGCTGTACCTTGCTGAATTTGCTACGAATAAAAGTCTTGTGATTTTTAAAAGATTGTTTTATTGACTCTCAATCAACACGAGTCCCGAAACAAGGTATAACTAGTGTCAGAAGAATGATTAAAAAGTTGGTGTAGTTTGGACAAAAATGCACTAGCAAAATGGATAAAATGAAAAGTCTTTTCGAAAAGTTGGCTGAGAAGATGACCGAGATGAAAGCAGGACAGAAAGAGATTATGGGTGAATAGAAAAATGATGGAAGCTTTACGATAAGATATTAAAACCGAGATGATGAAAGCGATAAAATCAAGACATGCGAAGTTAAAGAAAGACATTGTAAGTATGAAAGAAAAATTCTCCACCGTCATTCAGGAGAAGATAAATGCAATGGAGGATAAGGTAAAACTAAAGTTTTGTAGATTGAAGAAAACGTTGAAGAGAGAAGCATTAAATGTGAATAAGGAGATTAAAAGCCTAAAGAAACAAATGTCAAATTGACGTGAGGAATCTAACGGTGTATTTATGCCTTCCCCAGCCACGATTAAACTCTCAACATTCGATGGAAAAAAAAAACAATTTGGCAAGTTTACAATGGAAGCGGAATCTAATGGCCGGAATTGTAGAGCCAAAACTTTTCACCTGTCAGCTTCTTTAAGTCAGCTTCTTTAAGAGAAGACGCGGCTGACATCCTCAAGATATTTCCGGAAGAGCAAAGACATGATTTCCAAGACTATTAAGTGCACTTGAGCTGCGGTTTGAACAGAAGAATATTAAAGAATATAGCCTACTACAGTTGAAGTTCCTCTATAAATAAAAACGGGTAAAATTCTGTAAGAATCATCTGCCGATATTCAGTGACCTTCCCATCTAGAGTTGATTGCCAATTAAGACACTTTAAGATCTGGCTTTCCAGTACTTCATCGACAGCATGCGCATTCGGAGACACAGAAAGCAGTTAGATTCACCGATGTCAAGAAAATCATATCTGCTTTAGTCTACACACAAGAGATAGAGGCTACCCGGCGGCCCTACATTAGGATCGGTACTTAACCATATCAGTCTTTTCTCCTTATTCAGACTCTGATTTTGTAAAGCAAATTGAAGATTTGGGATGGGAAATCCGTAAATTATTGGAGCTGAAATGTGTTAGAAGTATGGAAATTCAGTTTTGGACTTGTGGTGCAGCCAGACACGTCCATAGAAACTGTCCAGAAAGTCAGAAGCCTCATTTAACACTAAAACTACCGAAAGGGGTCATTTGACCCATTTTCCCATTAATTTTTCCGAATAAAAAATATCCCAGGTATATTTAGTGTTAAAAATGTTTCATATTTTTTCCATAAGGGCCGATGACCTCGGATTTTTTGTTGTAGGGTATATCAAGAAAATCCCATTGAGAATGATAATTGATACTGGAGTCAACGTAACCGTCATTAAGACAGACTTGGTCGAGAAATAAATATCATCTGGACGCTGCCTTGCATTACTCTCCAAACTGTGACAAGTGATACGATTAATATTTGTGGAAAAGTTAATATCGCATTTGGAGATGCCGTATACCTTTATATATGGAATATGTGGCTGATATAAATGAGGAATTTATTCTCCAAGGCAAACTATTTCAAGTTGGATTTTAAGAATAAAGAACTACACTCATGTTCAGGAGACATATAGCGGTGTTTAAGATGAAATATTAAGTAGCTTTATCGAGAAAACCATTTGATGAAAGCTACCGATATTGGTCTAGAGCTGAGAAAAAAATACCAACTAATACATGTTTCCCTAATTCTGGAACATTTTTGCTTTGTTTCATATTGTCCTCATTAATGATAGAGATGACTAAAAAATAAGAAGCCAATTTAAAAACAATTAACTGATATATTTGATTAATTGTTACAAGAAATTCTCAGTTGAGAGCACAAATTGAGTTGTACATCCATTCTCAAAACTACATTGACTTATGGATCAATAATTTTCATTTCCATAATTAAATCCGAAATTTCTCAAGCAAAAAACTTCAAAATAAAACACTCAAAACTTCATTAAGTCTCTGATACTTTAGAATAAAAATAATAATACGAGGAAGAATCAGAAAACTCAGGAAGTAATTTAATTAGAATAATTCAGAAACATTAGCAAAACTTTAAATTAACCGAAAATAATAGGCTTTTAAAAATAAGAAATAATCCTAATTACAACTCAAAAGATCTTAAAAAAATGGCCTAAAATAATCCTTCATTATCTTATCAATTCATAAATTATAGCATTAATTAATAATGAAACTGAAATTAGAATTAAAGTTTTAAAACATTTTCATCATCATAAAAAATGGTAATGGAAAATAAATCTTGATATGTATTGGAACCTATTAAATTCAAGAGACTTAAATGATCTTTATTCAGAATTTTATTTCCATCGCAGAAGGAAATTTATTTCCATTGGAAGCATCAGTATTGGTTCATTAAAACATTTTATTAATTTGTCTTATAGTATCAGTACTAATATTTAGCTGATTCTCAATTTAGCCCACAAATTTTAGAATGTACAAAATTAGTAAAGGTATACCCTTTATATTTGTTCTTATTTTAAGGACCACTTCTCACGGACTTTACCGGATCTTCATTTTTACTAATAAAATATACCCAAGGTACACGCTCTGTTGTAAGTAACATAAAAACTCATTAGAAAATTTTAATATTATGGACAATTTAAAGTACAAGTTGTACTAAGAGTTATATATTAATGCTGACACTTTATATTAAAGCCATACAGTAGTAATAACATTTCTGCTGTGTCAAGGTGAACACGTTAAATCTAGTCAAGGTGTAAAACAAAATTACGAGCATTATCTGATGTTATGAAGTTGCACAAGACTTTTATTGTCAAACATCAATCTTCATTGTATTGAATGTTTCTTTGTGGGTGTTAAGAATCTATTTTCTCACCGCCTATGAATAATCATAGAAAATTACCTGGACCTTATAAAGTTTAACGAAATATTTTAATTTTACTAAAGAAAAATCTGACTGAAACCTTTTAGGTAATGAAAATAGTTTATTTTATGAAATTTCTTGTGTCAGAGGAAGCCACGGAGTGGCAATAATTGCACTAAATAAGGAGTCGAATTCTTATTACCATGAAGTATGGCATTCAAATGCTTTATACCAAAAAAAAATGTCATGTCCTTTTGATCAATATTGTGTCTTTTTGATCAATATTGTGACTATTCTTGTCTTGTTTTCTATTATTGAGAATATTGAAATAATTTTCATAGCTAGATGGTGTCTTTTTTATTTCAAAAACAAATGCCGAATTATAAAAATGCTTAAAAAATTATTTTAATGGTACAAAAATTATTTTTGATAAAAGAAAGTTAAAAAGTATTCCTGAAATAAATAAAATGAGTTCTAATAAAATGCTATATTGGAAAATATAAGAAATTTCAAGTCTAAGACCGAATTTCGTATTATTGATGATTTGTCTGTTAATTAATGATAATGTTTTGATTATAATTTTTACTTAATCCAAATTCAAACTCTAATATCTTATCTGCGATTTTTAAAGTATCTGTAATTTTAAACTTTTAGTTGCATTTTGTGTAGATGTAGACAATGGATTTCTACAAAATATTATTCATGAATAATCCATAAATATTTCCATATAATTTGGTTAAATTAAAAATTCCAAACATTTAAAATGATTTCACAATACTTAGAATGAGAAGAATTCCATTTGAAATCCGTAGCAATCCATTAATTTAGTTGCAATCACCAAATATAACATTAGGATGTTGATTTGTCAAAAAATAAATAAATAACATAATGAAGGATGTTAAAAGAAGTTCTAGAAAAATGTAATAATTCTTGGTATCATTAAAAATAAGAAAATTGAAAAAGGAATTAGTATATGTAAAGACAAAGAAATTTTTATAAAATTTTAGATATGATTTCGAATTTATATGATTTAAAATTAGAAAATATAATTGATTATGAAATATTTGGTAAAAAGAGAAAATTCAGCAAAATGCATACCTTTTACTCTTAAATAAGCTTCAAATACATTTAATACTAATATGCTTATTTCATTTTTATTTACAATAAAATATTTATTTTTGGATCTTAGTTACCGATTAGAATGAAGAAATTTTTAATGTAATTGCTAATGAAAAGTTTCTCAAAATTAGTAGTAGTACTTAAAATTATTCACAGAATATATCTCATATTAAATATCATTTGTAAATACACTACTGGCCATTAAAATTGCTACACTAGGAAGAAATGCAGATAACAAAATGATATTTATTGGACAAATATATTATACTAGAAATAACAAGTGATTAAATTTTCAAAACATTTGGCTGGATAGATCCTGATAAATCAGTACTCAAAACAACCACCTCTGGCAGTAATAACAGTAGTCATACGCCTGGGCATTGAGTCAAACAGAGATTGGATTGCATGTACAAGTACAGATGCCCATGCAGCTTCAACACGATGCCACAGTTCATCAACCGTAGTGAGTGGCGTTTGGTGACGAGCCAGTCGCTCGGCAACCAATGACTAGACGTTTTCTATTGGTGAAAGATTTCGAGAACGTGCTGGCCAGGGCAACAGCCGAACATGTTCCGTATCAAGGAAGGTCCGTACAATACCGGCAAGACGCGGTCGGGCATTATCCTGCTGAAACGTAGGGTTTCGCAGGGCTCGAATAAAGGGTAGAGCCACGGGTCGTAACACACCAGAAATGTAACGTGCACTGTTCAAAGCACCGTCAATGCGAACAAGAGGTGACCGAGACGTGTATCCAATGGCACCCCATACCATCACGCCAAGTGATGGGCCAGTATGACGACGACGAATGCACGCTGCCAGTGTGCGTTCACCACGATGCTGCCAAACACGGATGCGACCATCATGATGCTGTACACAGAACCTGGATTCATCTGAAAAGATGACGTCTCGCCATTCGTGCGCCCAGGCTCGTCGTTGATCACACCATTGAAGGCGCTCTTGTCTATGACGCAGCGTCAAGGGAAGCCGCAGCCATGGTCTCCGAGCTGAGAGTCCATGCTGCTGCAAACGTCGTCGAACTGTTCGTGCAGACACTTGTTGTCTTCCAAACGACCCCGTTTCTTGACTCACGGCTCGTGACGTGGTTGCACGATCCATTACGGCCATGCGGATAATATGCCTGTCTTCTCGGCTGCTAGTGATAGGTGGCCGTTGAGATCCCACATGGCCTTCCGTCCTGAACCCATCGATTCCATATTCTGCTAACAGTCATTGGATTTCGACCGACGCGAGCAGCAATACTGCGATAAGATAAACCACAATCCCGGTACGCTACAATTCGACCGTTATCAAAGTCAGAAACGTGCTGGTACGCATTTCTCCTTCTTACACGAGGCATCACAACAACTTTTCACCAGGCAACAACGTTCAAATGCAATTTGTGTATGAGGAACTGGCTGAACAATTTCCTCATTTAAACACAATCTAGGTGTCGCTGCTGGCGCCTGCTTTGTCTGAATGCGCTGAAAAGCTTATCATTTGCATATCACAGCACCTTCTTTCTTTCGTATAAATTTCAAGTCTGTAGAAAGTCGCTTTCTTGGTGTAAAAATTTTAAGGGCCAATAGTGTAGTTTAAATGTTGTATATTTCGAATTCATATATTTAATGATCCTCGACTTAGCTCAGGATATATTTGAATTTTTTAAGTTCACTTACAAATATCAAGAAATTAAAAAAAATTTATTACTTTTATAAAGACGACAACACCTTTTAAAATGTAATATTGTTTGTATTATAATTAATCGAAAAGTAATATATTTTAAAATTGTTAATTATTTAAGGCAATGTAGAAAAGACTTATTAAGCAGATTCTAAATTACATTTTCTACTGAGGATAAATCGTAAAATGAGAATCCACTTTTCCATTTGCATAGCGGAAATCTTATATTTGATCAAATTCTGATGTTTAAGTAATAATAATTGAGCAGAGGATTTATTCAGAAGCCGCACTATAGCTGAATTTCTTAAAACTGAAGTATGATGGCATGAGTTTTATTCATTTTGTGTGAAAGGTAAAACTTACAAATGAGACAGGTGAAAATTTATAAGGAGAAAGTCAGTTTGATATTGAAGCAGAATACTATAGAATAAAATCTTATTTTTGAATGAAAATAATTCAAAATTAAATACTCCTTTACTTCAGTTTGGAAATTATTATAAGGAGAAAGCAAGTTTGATACTGAAACAGAATACATGAGTGAATGATACATGAATGAGAGAAACATTTTGGGTAATAAAAAACTGACAATGAGCAAAAAGTTTCTTCTAAGTAGGAATGTAACTAAAAAAAGATGTAAATTGAAGTTTAAGAATTTAAACTACTACATAACTACTTTGTGAAAGAATTAATCTCCATCATTTTCTGGACATTTACTTTCAGCAAAAAATAGTATATTTTGTTTTATATTCATACAATTACTAGTACTATTTGTGGGAAGCTTGAACAGATGCCATACTTCAGTAGTTAAGAAGAACTATCATCAGTTATAGATGATTTTTTTAAGGTATAGTTATTAATTTAATTAATAAAATTTTTGGTAGCACAACTCTGAGTGTCAAAAATTTAGAGAGGATGTATTTTCAATCTTAAATTAAAATAATTTAAAGTAGTCCTTGTGAAATCTAATACCAAGATATTCTCCAACAATCTATACATGTGTATATTTGTTCGTTTTCACGTTTTATATATACATGATATAATCCCCTTACTCCAGTTGAATATATTGATAATAGTTCCAGATATTTTGTAGTTATTTATTTTCTTATATCATTTCTTTTTATTTGATGACGAATGAAATTTCATGAGTCATTTTTGTATCGTTCTTAAATTTATTCAATATCCTTGATTTGGAAACTAAGTACTGTATAAAATGTATGTTTGAAAACTAAGTGGATTAGTCGAATTACACTTGTCCTGCCCGTCATGATCAGTATATCTGTCTTACTTGAATTTCTTTCCATAAAGCTATTTAAAATGCACCATCTACGATGTCTTTGTTGTATCCGATATATGCTTATAATCTTATCACCAGATTGGTTTTTACTGATCGAAATGTGCAGGACATTATATAATTTTTTTGTTTATGCTAATTTACACAGTTTTATGCGTTTACAATTTAAAGGTGGTATTATTTTCAGTAATTCCTCTTATGAGAATTTGTTGTGACGCATTGATTTAATAAAAGACTAGTTATTTTTGTTTGTTTCTATTTCTTTTTACCTTTCCATTTTCATCACTCTACAAGACTTTTACGAGGCAGTTCCCGGAATTCATTGTACAGTTAATGTTTTTGCATGCTCCTTATCATTTGGTCAGACTTTTTGCGATCACTGTATGCTTCGATTTCAAACCGTTTTATGAATTATTTCTTCGAAGTTGAGTTGAACCTTAACTTAATTTTAATTTTAATGAGCATCTGTATGCAAATTACTTTTATAAAAAGGAAAAATGTTACATTAAAAATTTAATAAAAGTACATAATGCAAACTTCCATAGAAAAAAAATTTAATCCAACAGAAATCACACACATTATAAGATAAAGTTAATTTACGGTTGAGTAACATTTGAAGCTGTTTTTGTTAAATAAATTAAATCAAGCAAAGTATAAAAAATATAACTGTAAAATAACTGAGGGTAAATAAATTTTATGATAAGATCTCATTAAAAAGACTCGAACATCGTAGGAAAAAAAAAACTTGAATACTTCAATTTTTAAGAATTTCGGGGATTGAAAAGAAACTGTTTTGCACATCATTTTACTTGTGAACCAAGAATATGTTTTTGATCATAAACTAATAAAGCTTAGAAAGAGTATAAAAAGTGATATGCTATATTTTACATAAAAAATTTAATTTGGAAAACTTTGAGTTTTCTGTGAAATAATTTTGCATTGTTAAAAATAATTTTCGCATTGAAATTATAAAATTGTGACAAATATTGCCAAAAAATGTATGAATTACAACTTTTTTATCGAAAATGCTTGTAAAACTTATTTTCTAAAAACTAATTCACTTAAGCCTTTTAATCCATATCTCTTGTAGAAGATTGTCAATATTTCTCATTCAAAATGAAGAATAAATATAATGAATACGAGATCCTGTTATAAATATAATGCATAAAAGAGTTTGCTGTATAACGGAACAAATAAAATGCAAACAAGAAGCCGACATCAGAACTCGCATACTTTCAATAATGATGAGAAAAGACAGACCTCTGACATTATTGAATTATGTATATCGCAGAAAGCATTACATTAAAAGCATACCATCAAAATATCTTTTATTTTCTAAGGACATTTTTATTCAGTTAACTTATGTAAGTAAAGAAGAAAATTAAATTAATGTATCACAATAATCATTAATAATCATTTATTGAAATTGCGCTATCTAGTAAAATTATTATAGAATAAAATATTTTTTTAATTTAATATAATTAATATATTGCTATAACATAATAATAATGTATTTTATTAGTTAAACATTGGATTATTAATAAATTAGAATGTTTTAAATTAGAATTAAAACACTGTAAAAAAAGAAATTTAAAGATAGACATGTTCCGAAATAATGTATAGCATATGTATAGCATATATAGCATATGTTCCGAAATAACGTATAGCAATATATATATATGATCAAGGAAATGCAAATTCTCAGTAACAAATGGAATGACTTCAGAAAAATAATAAGAATAGAGGTTTCATTTCAGTAGGATTAATAAATTGAAATATTGTTTGTACCCATTATTAAATTCCAATACTGAGAGTAATTTAATATTGTATTTGATATAATAAAAAAATTGTGCTACATTTGTGGCAACAGTAAGTTATGTAAAAAGTAATTGAGTCCACTGTTAATTGTACGCAGGATTTATTTAAAATTTTAAAATATTTATGTATACAATTTAAATAATCTCTCTAATCTTGTAGAAACCAAGAAATTTTTTTGATAGTTTGCATTTTTTGATTGATTTGCATAATTTTTGATTCATAGAGCATTATAATATGTTTTTAATTTATGTAAAAAAATTTCCATGTAACATATGATTTTAATTTCAAATTGTATAAATTTGTTTACATGCAAAATAACAGTATTCGTATAATAATAGTATTATTGAATTGGGTTGTGTGTGGCAATTCTTGAGAAAATTAGTAAGCATATTGATTTTAAACATTCAGTGTTACTATATATTCAGTACTAAGTTTACGTATTTTTTCTGAAATGAACTTAGTTTATACAAATTATAAGTAAACTGTAATTTTTTACACATTTTTTTATAATATAACTGTAATATTACACACTTTTTGATGCAATTGGGGAATATTTCCTAAGATAAAAGGGATATTTTGAATTGTAATATGGTTATTTTAAACGTAATCAAATCAAATATTTTGATAATAATAGCCAACATATATATGTATAATAATAACCAACAACAATAGTAGCCAACATTAACATGAGAATTAGTTAAATATATTTAAGATTCTGAAAACCACGTAAAAGATTTGATTTCTATTTCCCATAATAATCTTTTTTAAAAATACTTTGCGATTTAAAACTGATTTAAAAGAAACTAGTTTAACAAACTACTTAATTTGATAAATAAAACTCTAGCAAAAATTTAAAGAAATGCCGACTTCAGTTGTCGGCAAATAATTCAATGATTTTCCTAAGATTTAATATACGAGATATTTTAAAAGTTTAAAAAAAAGTATAATGAAAGAAAAACATGTATCAAATAAATATGTTTTTTTTTTAAGTGATATTGAACCTGATTATCGAATTTTTATTAGTAAGCAAAGACCTGAATAAAGAATAAATATATAATTGTCTAGAAATAAAACATACACAAATAAATCGTAAGAGTAATAAATTAAACGATAAGAGATTGATTACCAAGGATTTTTTACTCAATGACGTTGCAAAATGGCATAAATCAGAAAAATTAATATCCGTGCCCTTGCATGCACCGCAGTTGTCGCCAATGCGTTTTCACGCAAAGATTTCTTAGTGGTGTTAAATTATTTTATCATCTGAATTCATCATAATGCCTAATCATTTTGCTTTGACAGCACAAAATTCTACATTATTCAATGGTTTAAATCATAAAAATGGGATATTAACGCGTATACCTTTATACTAACTTGTACGTAGAAATGCAAATTCTTAAATTTAATTTTCATACTGATTTTCATTTTAGCGTAAAAAACCCTTATTATTTGCTTCTGTTGCTTGAGTATTATTCTAAATAAATGATAAATTAAGTATATAATTAGAAAAAAAATTATAAGTTAATTTTTTCCCGAAAGGCAAAGACAGAATTATTTGCATATATATACTTTTCAGATACATATCAATATATGAAATGGTAAAAAAAATATGTTTTAATTTGTTGCTACAAAGGTAATTTCAATATAATTAGAAAAATTGTCTTAAAAAAAAAGTTAAAAATGATTCTTATTTTAATGCTATGTGATTAGCTTATGATACTTTTTCTAATTCTGGAGTCATTACTATGAATTTTTTAATATTTGTAAATGAGATTATTGCATAATTGAAATAAATGAAAAATGAAATTTAAAATAATGAAGTATATATAACTCAGAAAGAAATAGACGGAAATGAAACACTAGCTGTTTTTTTCGACCATAAATAAACCAAAAAACTTCTGGTGCAATCCATCTTTTGTAATCACGAGGCATCATATATGCACCTAATACGCGATACAATAAAATATTAAATAACAAAACCTGACATCATGACATTTTTCGATATAAGTAGACTGATTTAAATCAGTAATTATCCTTTCTTATCTTTGATCAATCAAAAGATTATTCAAAAGGGAATAAACATGTTCTTCAATTTTTACAGCAATTACTCAAAGTACTCATCACCTAAATTAGTCGCCATCAGAGAGAAGAAAACTCCTCATCTGTTGCCTAGATGGCCTGTTTTCAACTGTCATTACGGGATGTAGCTATTAATAACAAAGTGGATACGAGAAGAGAACTTTCTAGTGTTATTTCCTGTAAGCCTCAACACTCTATTAGAAATAACAAATGTGCATAATAAAATAGGTATTTAATTTTACTAATGTTATATATTATACAATGGACCTTGACAGTCTGAAATTAGAGGAAAAAATAAGAAGTAATCCTGTTTAATATAATAATAAAACAATATGACTTTTGTTATTAAATAATAATGTAATAATAGTGTTGCAGGCTTACAATTATATATGCAGAAAATATTTTCATTTGCATTAATTATGTTGAAATGACAAGAAAGACATTTTGGAAACAAAGTAGACATTGGAAACTAAATATACAAAATTACACACAAGGAAATAATTATGATAAAATTTGTTTAATACTATATAATTAATTCAATTTTATCATTATTAGTTATGAAAATTGAGCTGAATAGACGGATGAACATAAAATTTAATTCATAGAATTAATCGAATTTTTTCATATACAAATTCTTATAACTCATAAATTTTATTAGCTTGTTTTATAAAGTAAATAATAAAATTATTTTAACATGATTTAATATATATAAATAAAAATATTATTTTCACCTGGATAATAAAATAGATTTTATAAAATTAAAAATCTATGATTAAAAAATTAATAACTATAATTTTAAAGCTATTCTTTTGTGTTTTTTGAAAGTTGGGAATAAATTTAAAACTTAAGAAATAAATATATCCCAATTCATATGTTTTACTCACTGCAAAGGCATTTTATGTTTTCAGATATGAAACATAAAAACTTTCAATTTCTTAAGTTATAAAACTATTTATGGTATATTTTACATAATTGATATTATAATATCATAATCCTCTTTAAAAAAGAATTTTTAATTTAAATAGTTTTTTGTCACTGGTGAGCATAATTTAAAAACAAATAGTTTAAGTATTAATTTGGTTAACGTATATAAATATATAGTTATATACAGAAATTAAGATATAATAAAAACAAATTTTCATTATATAAAGTAAAATATTTCTATTTTTGAGAAACAATAAAATGATTGGAAATACTTTTGAAAAAGTGTTCAAGAAAGATTAAATTGATGATCACAGCATTAATTTAATGCATTTATGTGTTACTCATTATTCAACTACGTATATGTTATTCATTTTTAAAGTCATTGTATTGTTATATTTCAAAGTTATATTAAGAGAAATTGTTATAGTAATATAATTTTAATAAATAAACTAAATATTTATAAGCTTTAAGAATTCTTGCATTAAATAATTCTTTATTGTTTTATAAAATAATACAGCAAAATGGCTTAAGCAAATAATAAACTTTAAGATATGATTTTTAGTTAATCATTTTACAACCATAATTTTGAAATAGTAAAAGAAATATTAATTGTCTTCGTATTTCGTAATTCTGCTTCTAGTCACGATCAAGTCGTTAGCCATAAAAAGTTTTTCTGAAGTCACGAATGTGTATTGTATAAACTGAGCTCTAAGCTAGTAAATTTTGGAAAATAAAATAATAAGGAGTAATGTTTAAACCAGTTATTAAATCAGTGTGGACATGAGATATTTAAATTCTCGTTTTTCTATTATTTTAAAAATTTTCATTTTAGTATACATTTATGTTAACGAATTATAAAAAGGTGAGTATATGTCTTAACTAACTACAAAAGTTTTGGGGATAAAAATATATCATTATTGTAGGACAATGGCTGTTAAAATTTTGTTTCTCCAAAATGAAAAATTAATTCCTGGTCTATATCAATATTATCACTTATTTAGAGTAATTTGGGATGGCAGCACTCCTACGAGGATAACTAAAAATATAGTTTGGTCAAAGCAAAGAATAAGAATGGTGATAATAGTGCATTTTATTATAAATTAACAGAAATCGTGGCTTATAAATGCGTTTTTTATCAAACGGTACTGAAAATTATGGTCTGCAAAAGGCTAAGTCCAACAATATTACTGAAATGGATATTGATATATTTTGCTTTAATAAGCTCTACTTCTGAAAAATATGCTTATAAAATATTTAAATTAATTATATTGAAGACATTTTAGAATTCATTTTTCAAACATTTCTTTATACAAATGTTTTACAGCATTCGGAGAATGATCCAGAAATGTTTATTTTGAAAAATAATTTAACTTCAGAGAACTTTGTAATAAGTATTTTATTTATTTATCTAACATTATTAACTGTTACTTATTCAAATATTATTTATTAAAAATTTAAATCGTTTAGTTTAAGCTAATAAAATAAGTTCATGGAACCTTTTCTCATTCAGTTAAGAAAAATGAGTAATATAATTTTTTTTTACCGTAATTATAAGGTGTCACGTAATTCTGAAAAATAACTTTTTCTTGCGAAATTTCTATTATTTCAAGAAGAAAATATGAATTCTCTTTATAGTTAAAACAATAGATTTTCATAAAGGAAAACTTTTTCGTTTTGGAAAATTCAAATAATTAATTCTCTTATACAACAACTATATCTTAAATCAAGTTTTTATTGTAATGATATATTTATCAGGAAACATTCAAACACTTGCATTAACGAAAGCACAATAGATAAAAAAAAAGCTCTTTTATTTAACCGTAAATTATTCTAAAAAATAAACAAAAAATTGAAAAATTTGATTTTCAAATTTTAAAATAGAATAATATATCTAATTAAATGAAGTGCTAAGTAATTTTAATTTATTTCTTCATGTTTTTAAAAATTGAAAGTAAAATCGTGTTTTTGAATTTCATGCGATAAAATTTTACTACCTAAAACCAAAATAATATAAATGACGTTTTATTACTTTTATTTTAAAAAATAACTGTCTTTTATTGAAAACGCTCAGATAAATAATTGATTCTGAAGAAATTTATTTATTCTTTCTATAAAAATTAATATTAATAAATAATTTAATATTTAAATTTTCAACTGTTAAATTTTTTTAATATAATTATTTGTTCATATATTTTCCGTAATTTCTTTTTATGTTTGAATTCGTATTAATTTATTTAATTTGAATAAAAATTTATGTAAGCATATTTTTAAAATTACAGAACAGGATATGATACAATAAAATCTTATATTTACGCCACCAAAGTTCCTTTATTAAATATTCATAGCTTATAGAAATAAACATTAACGATGTTCTTAGTAAAAACATAAAATTTAATTCTTAATTTATAATTAGATTTAAAGGTTTGATAATTAAAATCATTTTTATCTTATTCTATCGTTTCTGTTTTCAAAACAATAAATTTATTTATTAGTAAGGGCAAAAATATTTGAGTCTCATTTTAATAAATTAATTCAATAACTATCAAACATAGTATATTTGTTTTAATTTTTAAAGTTTTTAATTTGTATAAATAAAGTTTGTTATTTGTATAACTGAGGATAAAAATATGTGAAAACATAAAAATATTTTGCAATTATTTAAGTTTTTGTATAAGTTTACCATTTCATGCAATACAAAAAAACTTATATGCAGTTTTTATAAATGCATTTAGTAATAAAATAAAAAATTGTAAAACACTCATTAAATATTTTAAATTAGTAAGTTATGTACAGTAAAAAAGAAACAATCCCTACAACAATACTACATATATAAAATTTTTTATTCAATATTATAATTATTTAATATTGAAAAATATACTTTCGAAATCTTGTTCAAACATACTTTCAAAAATTTCCTATATGTGAAAAAGATTCAAATATTTCTGCTGATCAAAATCGCCCATTTTATTTTAAGAACAAAAGATGAACATATGTTTATCTTTTCATGCACTGCAATGACGTTACAAGTAAATAATTTGATAAGGAGAAATGCTATGTAAATATAAAAACTTATTTTAAGCAAGAATTTTAAAAATTGAATGAATTATTTTATGTTGGGTAAACCTAAAAAAGCTATTTAGTACATTGAATATGAAAACTTCGTTTTAATGGAATTCAATTATATTTACAAGACTAAACTATACAATTTCTTTAGTTTCACTTTGTAAAAGAGAGTAAAATATTGTATACTTTTATATCATCACAATAATGTAAATATATGCATTTTTTATTTTTTAGACTATTAATTTAAGAAAAACATATATTAATTTTGGCTAATAATAAAACTGATATTTAAAAATTTAAGAATAATATTATTTATTAAGTATATTTTTGTGATTTATATTTTTTACACAATAGTATGAATTTCAAGCATAATCATATGTTTCATACATTATTTATAAATGTATAGATAATAGAAATATATATTGTTTCTTAAATATAGAATTCTAAACTCTGATGTTACTAACATTTCAATTAGAGCCCATTTTTAATTGATATTTTTGTAATTTCAATTTACAGAAGGTACCAAAATATAATAAATAAGAATAAAAAGGAAATGTAATTTTTTTTAAATATGTAAATTAAAAATGTAAAATAATAAAACGAATGTCTAATTAATGTAATTTTCTTATGTCAAGGACTAATAGTTTGCAACGTTGTAAATGAATATTGTTACAAAATTAAAAAAAATAATGTCATAGAATAACTGAAAACAAGGTCAAACAAAACAATTATAAAAAATAAATGTGAAAGCTGAAATGTATGTCTCCTTATTCATTTTTTCTTATCTAAAAGAGAGATAACAATAGCTTACCTGATAAACCTCAATAGGGCGACTGTATTCAGTTCTCTGATAGGTATATGGCATTTTGGATGTCGACAGTAAAACAATGATTACAAAGAGCACGTGTTATCCAGTTCTGCGGACAAAATTCTTTGTCGACTTACCATCTCAACTCACAACAAAATACTGCAAGCCGCAAACTCCTCGCGCAAATATATATCCGCACGAAAGGTTCGATCGATAAAGCTGACGTGACGTCACCATGGGCATGGTTCAGTTAACACACTTACTATGAACTTACACATTAGGGAGTTCTGTTTCAAAAAAAAAAATTCCATCTCGTCGGAAAAAAAGCGCTTTTCCTTTCTTAATCACCACCCGCATATAATGGAACTCGAAATTAGGTAAGCTCCCAAAAGAAAGCGTGATATAAGAAACGTTGAGAGCTATTCAAGGTCAATTGTTTTTGTTTGAGGTTTAATAAAAAACATTCGTAAAATATAATTAGCAGAATGTCTTCTGAAAGTGAGTTTGTCAATGGTGAAATTGTTTACAATATTAATATAATTGTTTCAGTGGAAAAATTACAATATTAATTCAAACAAAAAAGAAATGCAGCTAACATTGACATTGCTGGAAAAATTTTTATGAATGTGACTTAATTCTTCTCTGTTGTGCAAAATATACTTAGAATTACTTGAATCAAATTAAGTAATTCTTAATTTTCGTAATATAAAAACAAAATTTTAGAAGAGGAATTTATTTAAAGTACAACTAATGAAGATATTAAGAAAAAAGTTATTTTTTATTATTGCGAAAAAGTTCTTGGAACTTATTTCCAATAGCTTTGATTTAGAACTTTTAATACTGTATAATAAAACAATTAAGAAATAACAGAACGAAAAAAGATATTTTAGGCCATACTTTTACTACATTTCAGCATATTACACATCCTTTTAAGCGCTTTTATGATATTATTATTTCATTTTATTCAAAATTAGATTTTTGTGATGGATATTTCCTTGAAAAGAATAATGACGAATCATTCCACATTTGTTTGCTCATTTTTCTACATGAAATAGCAAAACTAAAGTTATTTTCTGGAATGAGTGCATAATAGAAGAAAATTTTAAGAGAATAAGAGAATTTTTTTATTTTATGAATGACTGTGTTTGAAAGTATGATGTTTATGTTTAAATGAAAAAAAAACATCAGGAACTAATGCAACCATTGAAAATTATTTGAATATGATATATATGTTTTTATAGATTATAACTAAAGGATTAAATTTTTTAAAATCCAAATAACATTTGTATACTTGTATAACAACCATATTATAGAATTATGGAATAAAAAAAATGAAATAGCAATTTCAAATTATAAAGCATCTCTGATCAAATTGTGTTTTGCAATCAAATTTTTGAAAATGAAATTTTGCTCATTTCTTTAGCAGAAACATTTGATATATTTCAATGACTTTAAAAAGATGAATTCTTTTGAATTTTTAAAATATCAGTCCAATTAATTGCTAAATTTTCATTAAATATAGTTTTAATTTTAAGGAAATAACTTCTTTGAAATGTGCTTTATGAGATTAATTTACTAAATTTGTCTCAAAATAAATGCTGTAACAATTTCGTTAAATTAGATAATAAGATATGCATTATATATATAAACAACATACGAAATACATTAATTATTTTTGGGCACATTTTTGGATTATTTGTTAAATTTTTATATTTATTGGTTGTTTCATCACATTTCTGATACATATCCTATTTTTAAATTGTAAAATGTTTTGTATTTATAAGGTAAAATTTAAATTATTTGTCATTGTTCTAAGTACTTAGAAATATTTTATAGATTTTTCACTTCAAAATTTTTGTTTTAAAAATTGGATTTTATGTAATATGTTTGTGAAACGTTTGTTTAGGTTTTACACATTGGAGTTGCTACTTTGAAAAAAAAATTCTCTAAGGGGAAACACTGATACAAATATAACACGTTTCTTTAAAAAACCTTGCTTAAAATTTAATCCGTTAAATGTAAAATCGTAAGTTAAATACATTAAAGAAATAGTATTTATAATATTTATAATGTAAACGATATTTTATAATATGGGGCATAATTGGAGGATTGGTATCAATAGATTAACCATAAAAATGGAAGTTTTTCATTTAAATTTTGCTGATGCGTCTTTTCAGTTACATATATTTTTATTGTTAATTTTAGATTACCTTATTAAATATTTTTAGTTATTCTATTTATTTAACAATTTTTACTTGTAAATTTTTATTTATCCGTTTAAAAAACATTGAATAAAATTTTGTTGTATCTTAAAAAGCAGTTCAATAGCTTTTATATAACTAAAATTAAATAATTGCTAGAATTCTGTTAATTTAATTACTGAATTTTAAAAAATAAATTTACTGAAATTTTGATTTACTTAAAATATCTTTTTAAGTATACTATTATAGACATACTTTTAAGAACATAATTACTTTGTTTCAAACAATTTTCATTAGTTTCATGGAATGTTTTGTAAAAATACCTTTTCATATTTTATTTTGAAAAATAAAACTTGCTCGGGTGATGCTTGTATGAAGAAATAAATATAAAATATTCAATCCTATTTAAGTTATATTTTTTAAAAAATCTTATTTCTTATTTATTTAAAACAATGCAAATAATGTTACGACTGAAATGTCTGTTTATAAATGTAGTATTTTTTTAAATCAATTAGTCTAGAAAAAGTGAAGAAATTTCCTTTTGTTACCAAATCTTGGATATTTTAAGAACTCAAGGTCAAAAGAATTTTATTTAAAATAAGAAAACTTGGAAGAGGGTTGAGTTTCTCTCTCTCTCACACACACACACAAAGCTGTGTTTATATATATATATATATATAAGCATTTTTTATTGATAAATTAGTAATTTTTTTGCACCAAATGAAATTGCAGTATATTCAAGATACAATTATGCTTTTAGTAATAATTGATTTTAGAAGTGAACAGTTAAAAAACATTAAGCAATTTAGTAAATATTTTTACTACATCTTAGAGAATTGCATGCAATATCTAACAATGTGAAAAATGTGCTAAAGAATTTGAAAATTGATAATATATTTAAAATATTATTGCACTCAAATTTGGGAAACATTTCATGGGAAAGATAATTAGGTAATGAAAATTTCAAATCTAGACAACCTATTTCATTTTTGGCAAACTAAAATGAATTTGAAATAACTACCAAATAATTCATTACTCTAGACGATTCTAAAACATCAAGCTTTGAAATGTTATTGATGATTTTGTATTTTTCTTCCATATTCGCCAATATCAATTTAAATAATCAATAGTACTTTTTTTAAACATAAAGCTAAAACCTACATTAATTCTCTATGCTGATCTCTTCATTACTTTGATATCTTAAGCAGCTTTTCTAGAGAACTCAAACTCAAATACAGAGAAACAGTTATGCTGAAAATTTAAAGTTAGTCTAAATTAAACATTTATTATTGGTCAATAAATAATTTATGTAAATTTATTATTATTTTGATTAATTATTTTCATTTGCAATCTGGAGAGAAATGATATATTTGTTCATTGTATTCAGAAATGTCTCATACTGTTGAAGAAACGCACCTTATTGCTTGCTGAATAAGTTATTCTCTTCACTAATATATGAAAAGAAAACTTTTCGTAGTTGTTCTAAATTTTGCTCAGTTGGTTCAACCTCAAATTGTTTCTTCTGTTTGTGGTGTGTGAATTTCAAATGGTTTTCTTGTTGGTATCTTGTTATTTAGGCATTTCAACTATCAGATTTTTATACTCTTCAGCTTTAAATTGTCACTTAAGTTCATTCTCTTAATGCATCTTTTTTAAATAAAGCCGATTTCTCTCGACTTTTCATGAAATACCCAGTTTTTTCCCCTTTTCTTTCCAAAGAAATTTAAAGAAAAAAGTAAATTATTTAGAAATTGGAATGATTAAAATTTAAATATTTTTCTCTTTAATATTTCTTAATTTCATAACTTTTTCAGAGGACAGTAGAAGAAGATAGCATAGTGACATAACTATAATCCAGAATAGAATTGAAAATGATTTCAAATGAAAAAGTAGATTGTTTAGAGCTTGATAAAATTATATTTTAATTGATTTAGATTAAAATTTAAGATGAAAATTTTTTCTCTTTAGTATTTTTTACTTTTACAACTTTTTACAGACAACAGTTGAAGAAGATAGTATAGTGATATATTAACATAATTCAAAATATCGAAATTATTTCTTGTTCTAGCTCGAATCATGTTGGTTTAAATGAAATTAAATTCCTCTGTAAATTTCTGTGAGTTTAAATTTTATTTTTTGATTTCTACTTTACTTATGCATGATTTTTTAAAAAACAACGAAAATGTGTTCTCACTTTTATATATCCAGAAATTGTTAAAGAATTCGATTGTTATTTTGTGCTTATAATTTTCGGCCACGAAATAATCTTAATTTCCTTTTTTTTAATGTGCATACTGAAAATAGCTTACTGCCAGTCTTTTTATTTTTTTATAATCTCTTTATAACAAGGCAAATTTTTATAGTAATTACTGGTCAAGTTAAAAATTTAATAATAATTCCTACCATTAGAAATATCTTATTTCTAATTGATAAACATAACTTCTTATTAATATAAATGCACTTATTTTTAATTTACATAAACTAGCTCAGAAATTTGGTAACATTTGCTATTTGAAATTATTTATATATATATATATATAACCAATTAAAACTAGTTTAGCGTTTGGCTATTATATAAAAAGCTATGAATTGTTCAATGAGATTTTAGTGTCTTCTTACATAAAAATTATAATTAATTAGGAATTTCAATGAATATCTATATTCTATCTTAGTTATTACAGGATTCTCTGACTATATTATTACAAATAAAATTATCCATGCTATAAAAAACCTAAATTTAAACACAAAATATATTTTAAGTGGCAAAAGGAACAAATGAATTAAAAATAAAATTTCATATACGAGGAAATTAGCTTTTAGTAAAAATGCATTTCTTACGAAATCTTATTATAAGTTTAAGAAAATGTAGGCAAAACCATTTTTTAAGTAAATGCCTTTTATTCTATACAAATAGTACACTAGCTGCATGTATTGATCAATATATATTAAAAACGTAAACTAGAATTAAAAATTAGATATTTTAATGTATTATTGTTTTTGTTTTATTAATCACAAGAATCTTTTTTTTTTTATACAGTATTCTTCAAAGCAAAAATTTCATACAATTATTTATTTGTTTTCATAAAAGGAATCTGTAATAGTTGAAGATATTTAATAAGAAACATATAAATATGAAAGACATAAAGTTATTTCATAAGAATAATAAAATTGCTTACCTCACTATTTCCTATTTTAATGAGAGTTCATTAAAACAAAAGAAACAATAAATAATTTCATTTATGTATTACAAATATTTTCTAAATCAAAATTGTTTATTTTCTCTTTTGCTTTCTTATAAGTTTTAAAATTTTTCAAGTTAATCATTTAGGAGGTTTAATTTTAAAGTAATTTTAATCGTTATAAAATCTATAATAAGAAATCTCATATTTATGGAATTGTAAACATTATGCTTTTACTGAAATAAAACGCTGTCCGGCATCTATTATATTTATTGTAATGCTTTTCTTGAAGCTTGTGTATGCATGGTGCATTAAAATACGTTGTTTTAGTATCCTGCTTAAGGAATATTTATTTTTCTTTTTTACGCAAGTAGTACCAGAAAATTCTCATTTTATTTTATACTGAATTATAATTAATCATTATTTCTTTATTTATTGTGTTATTATTTCACTGTATAGCAAAGACCTTTCATCCAAAGTACTCTCGTGGTTCATACATCATGTTTCACTCATACTGTTTATTTTCGTGTTTTAAGAAATCACACACGATCTCTCCCATTATATATATAACCACACCCTACTTACTGAAACACTCAAAATGTTGAATTATTAATTGCAAAGAAGGACCACGCCATCAAATGCAATTCTTTCCAACTCTGATGGTAAAATTCAATCATGAGTACACAAAACATGCAGGACGAGTTTTGAGTACATATATTTCATTTTTAATAGGCTTATGTATTTTTATCGCTCTTATATTTTAATACTATTTTGTTCATATGGGAATTTCTTAAAATTGAACTTAAACCTTCACAATTTTGAAGTTTTAATCGCATTTGTTCATGCATTTTAAATACTTTGAGAAAAAAGGTCTTCAACTTGACATCTGCTAGATAACAACAAAATTTTGGCTTATTTGAATAAAATTAATGTTACTTCCCTTCCATTTTTTAAGTCTTTGCTCTGAAATTAGAATTTTTGAATCCATATTCTTATTATTCATCTTGTTATAAACGTAATACTTACAATATTTTAAATATCATTATTATAATGTATGCGTATTATTTATTATAATTAATATCTAAAATAATATCAATAATTTATGTGTAACATTCCTTAAAGTGATTGTTACATGTTTTAAATTTTAATGTAACTGATTAATGGTTGATTAAGTGAGCTCTTTTTTAATTTCTAGATCATGAATGAAATTGAAAAACCAGTTACAGATAATAAAACACATTTTCGTAAATATTTTATTATAATTTTGCCATTTTATGTGTTACCCTATAAGTTGGAGTTATAAAATCTTGTCAGTACTTCTTATCACAATTTTTTATAGATAGATATTTTCTTATAAAATATTAGTAGCACTATACAAAAATAACTATAAAAGTTTCAGAATTACTAAAAATTAAATCCATTTTAATTACTACACTATTTACTATGAATGCAATTTTAACAAAACAATCAATCTCAGATAAATTGCATACTTATGTTCGGTATCAAGAAAATTTGAATATTTCCTCATATTTTCAAAAAATAAAGAACGAAAAATTAAAATCAATGACTCAAAATGCAAATAATTCTACGATCAATTCTGGATTGTGATAAAATATAATAAATTTTGTGAAGAGATTATTTACAAAACTTAACTTACTAATTTCAAACATTCTTTGTTCATATATAGTAAGATTTAACATGTATATGGTATAAGCAGACAAGAAACCACAAGATTTTCTCTTGAGATTCAAGGGAAAATTGCCCAGAAATAGAATGTAATGTTAAGCTTTGTGAAAAACTTATGCAGACAGTAATTATATAAATCCATTAAAATAAGGCTTGATAAATAGCTCAGAAATTAATAAAGACTATTTATTCATCAACTATTTACAGAAATAGAAAAATTTAATAATTTCTTTCTCATATAAATTTCATATGAACATTGAAGAATCTACGATACAATTTTTCAAAATCTATATGGGAAAAATATATTTGAAATAAACATCTACTTTTTGCATTTCAAAGTGTACATCCAAAAATAGCAGCATGAATCGGTGGTAAATTTTTCAAATCAATCATGAACTAAGAATTTTAACTATAATAATCCAATCAATATAATGGGAAATCTTTCCTCATTCAGCCGTAGTATTGGTTCATGAATCACCGACAGATCAAAAAGAAATCGAGAAACTCAAATTCTGTCTTCTAATAATTGCTGAAAGAAATGATATTGTTGAGAATTATAGGCTTAAATGCTGGATATAAGCAACGATCTTCCTGTCTTAGATGGAGTAAAATGTTTATTTGGACCAAAAAATTATGGAGAATTAAAATTTTGGCTAGATGGATTATCCAGAAAAATTTTCAAATTTGAACTTTACAATATATCTGAAATTATCTTGCTAGGGTAATAGCAATTCACATTGCACACTTTCTAATATAATCTAGCACATAAAATAATGTTTAAAGGTGAGATTTTTATATTCTCTCTGAACTTATTAAATGATATATTTTCACCGACAATAATGCAGTAATGCCATAAAATATGCATTAATACATTAATATCCAATAATAAATACTGTATCAATGCCATGAAAACCAAACTGTAAAAGGAAATTATATTAATGAAAAATTATGAGAATAATTTTTTTCTTAAGCGTTTAATTTATGTTTTTATAGGAAATAAGCAGTATATAATTTTTACTTTTACTTAGTCACTGCTTTTTAGATATTATCAAGCTTATTTTTATCCAGAATTGTACCACAAAAGTTGTAGTTCTGCTTTATTTTAACCTAACTAACAACAAAAGTTCCTTATCTGTCATTTGCTCTTTAAAATAAGGATCAAAAGTGAAACTCTGAAGGAATGTTGTCCATAATCAGAAGTAGAAGTAAATAAAAGCCAAACACGAAAGTTTCATGAGGTTCTTGAAAGAGAGAGAGAGTTTTTAGTTCCCACAAAACCTCCTAATATTATGCCAAAACTTAGTTGGAAAGTGTATTCTTAACAAGTAATACGATTCTAAATAATTGAAAGTCACGACTCTAGGAGTTATTAAGGATAAACACCAAAAAGTAATTGGTTACAAGTCTGTGTAAATGCCTCCATATTGGATAGACAGCATGATGTTGGAGCCAGTACCTTCTGTCAGTTTTTCAACTTTAATCCTCTTGTGTGCTCATTTATTTCTGCATTCTATGAAGAAATTGGAGCCATTCCTATTGCAGTTCAATAGCTATTGCTGGAAAAGTCTGATTTCGAAAGAGTCTTTGAGTGCTTTTTTTTAAAATTCTAAATCAGCATCGAAAACTGAGTCACAAAATTACCGTTATGAGTTACAGCGAATTCTGGATAGCAGATTAATTTTGAAAAATCTCAGCTACAAAATTTCCCTCCAGTGATTACCGGTACACCGTGGTATTGTGAAAAGAATGGGCAAACTTTCTTGTTAAGAAAGGAGACTTGGTTGCCGAAGGACTTACAAGGAAGTTAACATTTTATTCCTTAGAACTTTTAACAAATATATCAACGAAATTTTTAAATCGGAATCTATGGATAAATCAAATGACAAAAGCTGGGTGATTTTAAGTTACAGCACATGCTATGTTCCTGAATCTTCAAAGACATGCCCAAATGGCACATTTTAGACTTTTCATTATACGTGTCTACTTTAGGCGTTACTTTTCCAGAATTAGTGTTACTGATTGATGGTACACTTTTTGACTATGGTTATCCGATGACAGCTGAATATTTTGACGTGTGCTCTGCATCAAATGATTTTAATTATACTGCCAAAAATATTACAGGGCTCGTGTGCTGATGGCATAAGAGCTAATTTTTGTATGTGGCATTTGTAAAATAAATACATCATTATTTGGAATCAAATTTAAGACCAAGGAATCAGTTATATTACGGAATGAATGCAAATACTTATAAAAGATAAAAATACGAATTTTCAAAAAATTTATAAAATAAACATAAGATCGTAATATTAATTTCTCTTCACACTTCTTCACCTCATAAAACCTTATTAACAAGATACAAGTGTTCTACCAAAAGTCAAAAGCACATATTAAACTTCTTACAAAAAGATTTCAGAAATATAAAATAGTTTCTGTAGACAATAAGAATTATCTCTGAGTTTAAAGCATCACAATTTACTTTCATCAAACGAAATGCTCTGGCAGATAGCGAAAATGTTTTTATTAGTGTGTCAGTGCAATTTCTCATTTAAATTTTGTGCATATAATGCATGTTTCTGCTTTCTGCATTAAATAAATGACTTTAAACCTACCAGGTTAACAAAGAATTATATAGTTTCCTGTAATGAATAACTTAACCAGGAACAAATTTATTTTTAATATTCATGAGGATAATAATGCTTATGAAAGTAGAATTAAAAGACGATGCAAATTACATGAAAAATTCCCGAAAATCTCGAAGTATCAGCTGATTACACGATGAAGAATATTTAAAATTCACATTAGCATAGATTTGAAATACAAATTATATGATGATTTGTGTTTCTAATTACTTTAACTTGATTACGTTATATGTAAAAGGAAACGTGCCAATATCTTGAGAATACTCAATAACGATTAATATAAAATCTCTTATAAGATAGTAAAGAATACGTACCAAAACAAGAGGCAATTAAATAAAACAAGATTATAAACTTATGTTTATAATCTTGTTTATATCTTATGTTTCAAATCAAGGATAAATTTTAATGAATACATAAAATTAGTGAATAAATAGAGATAAACTTAAAGTGACGTAAACATCAAAATTATTTTTATTATTTTAATTTACTTAGTTTTTATTTTTTGCTTTATAATGAAGAAAACTTTACATGTTATGCTTATAAATCTACTCATTAATAAATATAATATTCAATACTACTAAGTCTCGATTTCATTATACAATTAAGTTAAGCAGCATGGAAATGCATATTAATTTTAGTAAAAAAATTACTATAAATTGATTGATTTTTGATTTAATTAAGATGCACCATTATTTTAATTAAATATTAACTATTACTGTAATATTAATTTAAGATGCACTTTATTTTGTAAAATTTTCTAATTCATGTATTTATTAATTAGCATCAAAAGTGAATAATTAAATAATTTTTAAAAAAATAATCATACATTTCTAAAAGTATTTTTTTTTATTTTTCCTTATTTATATTAGTTTCAATAGACTATTTTAAGAATGAGAAGTTTGTTCATAGAAATTAGTAGTACTTCTTAATATGATAGACAAAGTATGTGTTGAAATCTTTATAAGAATCCTTATATATATATATATATATATATAATTTAAAAGCAATAAATAAATAGTAAAACTACTTATAAATAGTTTAGTATCAAAAACTAATTTTTTGTAAACTCATTAATTAACAAGTAAAATATAATAGAAATAATTTATTTCTCAGTTTAATTTTAAAAGTTAGAGTTCTGTAATTAAATACTGAATACTAATTTAATCATGATAATCGCAATTATCTACTTACTCCAAAACTTTGACTAAATAATTTACATTCCCCTGTTCCTGTTTCCCCGCCACTAATAGGCCTACAGGCCGGTCTGTATACTCCTTTCTCAGCAGAGGGCTTGGGTGGCAAATATTTTTGAACACCAGGACACCCATAAAAACTGTCATCTAACTGAAAAAGATGAAGCCGTCCTGGAAATATTTTATGAGGACTAATATACGTTTTCACACATTTGTAAGGAGTAATTTCCGGCCCAGCGGGAACCTGGTATGCTATTGCCATTTTAATATTCAAATTTCATGAAGACCGTGAAAGCACTCTTAAAAAATCAGACTCCGAAAAAACCCCTTAGCATTCAGCTCTTTAATCAGTGAAGCCAATCAGATGAACGAGCGCCAAGGTAAAGAAACATTGAAACGCTTTGGCTTCGATTCTGAAGACAAAATTAGATTGAGTTGGTATGCGGAAGAGTTGATTCACATTGTGTCACTAGATCAAGTTCTGCTGTCTTGCTAAGCAAACAGTAGGTTTTAATGAAACATCTGTAATCACTAGATGTCAACAAAAATATTTTCAAGGCATCAATAATACCAATGTTATAATTTTTTTTAAACTTATGGAATTAATTTTATTCTTATAGATACGATCATTAAAAAAGTTCACGATAATATGATTATTTTTGAAAAATTATTAAAATCTTTTGTAGGTGAAATTTTTCAGGTGTAACGTATGTGTAGCAAATTGGAAGTTCAAAACTAATATATCAACAGAATAATGAGTTTCAAACATCTGTTTTTGATGTTACCGGTATTAGAAAAATATATTTGTTTACTAAAAGCTCTTAATCATTGAAATTCTATGAACTATTGAATGATTAACTAGTTAATGATTTTTTTTAAATATGGAACACAGGAACTGAGCAAATATATAGCGAAATAGTATTTTTTGATGAATTAATAGTCATTTAATAATTTACAACTTCAGATTCATTCGAAAAATTTTGTAGTTGTTATATACATTTGAACTGTGGGAGGCAATCATTATTTCAGTTATTATGTTTTAATTAGGGTAACATACATAAAATGTAAGTGTATGTTTCATAACAAGAAAAAATAATGATTTTATACAATAGATTTTTTTATTCTATAATTGCTCTTAAATTATACAGATTTACAATATATACCACATAAAATAATATTTCAAACAATTTAAAGTGAAAATGTATTGTTATCTTTTTTTTTTATATGAAGCATTTTTAACATCTCTTTGCTGACAACTAAAAATTAATAGTTTGTTGGAAGACACACATTTGAAGTTTCATCACCAGTTGATTAAATAAATAGTGAATCATTTACGTGACTCAAGAGAAAAACTCGAAGAAAGTTTCAAGCATCCACTCAGACAAAAAACAGAAACACAGTATAAATCACTCGTTGTTCAACAGAAGCTAGGATCGAACTTTTAATCTTATAATCCAAAGAGTAGGGCTCCATTATTAGGTAATGATAATGCACGAAAATATTGTAAAAGTATTATTTCTAAATGTTATTATCACTAATATAAAATAAGAATTTAATTCACAATTATCTTTCTAAAAAAGTCATATGGGATAAACGTATAACCAATATGTTAATAATGTTTACCTACCATTAAAAAAATTCAGTGTGCTTAGCAACCATTTTAAATTCACATTTATGAGATCTTTAATTTAAGTGTTGCAAAAATTCATTTTAGAACACACACAAAAATCAGTGGAATTATTTTTATATTGCTTGTTATATTAAGATTAGAAAATTCACGATTATTGATCATTTTAATTCTTGGAAATCAGATGCAACATTGTGAATCTTCTTAGAGAACAAATAAGCTAAATATTCAAAATATTCAATAATACTTTTTATGAAACATAAATGTAGACCTGGAATAACTTATAATGTTGGTTGACAAAAGCTATAAAAATTGGTTTAGAATGAGCCATATCTTCAGATGGACAAAAAGATATTTCCAATTGCTTTCCAAATTTTACACGAAGGACAGTCTTTATTAATATAAGAATTCCTTTTATAGATTTACATTGTATGTAGATAAATAAATCTTTAGTATTTAAAAAAAAATAAAAGTAAAAGCTTTTTGAACTTAGGAACATTGAAAAAATAATTTGAAAAGGTAAAATAATATTGATTTTGCTTTTATTATTTCAGATTCAAAATACCTCCGTATATATTGCCCTTTCTTTAAAGCAATAAAGCAGTATAAAAATAAATCTAAACATTTAAAAAACATGTAAATCTCTTTATTTTCCTTATTTAAAATGAGGATTCATTTCTAAGTCTCTCACGTTTGTTTTCATTACAAATTTATCTAATTATATACGAGTACTTTTTTATTCCAAGCATTATAAAACTTAGCATTTCTTCGTTTTTACCAGGAAATAAGAATCACAAAATTATCTCATTTATTCCTAGAGCCATGTGTAATAATAGGGTTCTATGCAATGAAGAGGCGTACTATCCTTGACTCTTACATTTTAACAGGAAATATTTGCGTAAGTTTTGATTTAAAAAAAGAAAACTGTTAAGAAAAGGAAAATTCTGTTAAAATTTTTACTCAGGATAAGAATCAAGCAGTACATATTTCTACAGTAATTAAAAAATAAAACGGCATTCATTATTAACTTATGTCAGCAAAACGAAAAAAACTAAAATACGTGTCATTTTTTAAAAATTTCAACCTGCTTTTTAATAATGAACTTAATACTGATTTCAAAGAAATGAAAAGTAAGTTGATTCATTTATTCAATCATTCACTCACACACTCTTTCTCTCTCACACACAGCACATTAAAAGTTAACTTCTTAAAATTAATAATACATTTAAGTCATAGCTCTAAAAAAATATGCTCATTTTTTTGTAATTCTTTGTTAACATTAAAAAAATATTTAAATAATTTTAACTTGCATTGGTCTTTTAAATGGACTGAAAAAACTTACCCTCAAAATAAATTTTCTTGTTAAAACAAAAAATTTGATTTAAATAAGTCAAATTCTCTTGTTTTAATAAGAAGATGGTTTAATAATCATTATCATTCGCTAATGCGTTATGATATTTACAAAATACCAATATCAAATATTTTCTTTATGTCTACGGTCAAAAAAAAAAAAAAAATCTACAAAATCTACAAAATTAAACATATATTATTCAGAAATCATTCTATACATCGACATATATATTACATGAGCTATTTAATTATAATAGTAAATTTATTAGAACTGATCAAACAAAGAAATATCACTTTTATTTTGTCTTAGACTATTTTAATTATAAAGTTGAAAGTTACTTATTTAACGTATTAAAATATATAAGCAAACGTAATATAGTACTATATTAAAATATATAAACTAACGTAAATAACAACAGAAGAGTTGATTTTTTAAATATACAAATCATTTAAATATTAGTAAAATAAAACAAAAAAACATACGTAAAATGTTATTTTTAAATTATTGTTTTTTGGATTCACAGTTTGAATTAAAAATTGTATTTAATGATAAAAATATGTACTTTTTACGAAGTAATTTTCAAAAAATCAATTGGTCTTTAAGCAAAAATGCCTTCGTGTGAAAAAAATTTTTTTTTCTATATTTCTGCCATATTATTGATTACTGCCGGAACGAGAGAATGATAAATCATTTTCCGTTCGGATTTCCTTTACTTACTCATCTCAATTTACATGCATTGTTTTTTCCTGACCACATGTGAGAAAATCACATAAGAGTTAATAAATACACCGTTTCATTCAAGGTAAAATAAATTTTTTTAAACTAAAATTTCTAAATCGATTAATATTTTATGATGGTGAGATCTATCATGATTTTTGTTAATATACAATCTTTAACAATACTTAATGCTATTTTTCTTTACATTTTCTTTTCAGTTTGCACATAGGACTCAGTGCTTCTGATTGTGATTTCATATTTCCCAAAGACGTTTTTCACGAACTAGCTAGTTATTTTTTTTTAAACCAAAATTAACAATTTTAATACTAGATTTCTTACTTTAACTCATAATGAGACATTATATTAATTAGAATTTATATTCATCAAGCTTTCAAAGCATCCATCAACCTCAATTAGAGCTTGATTTATGAACACCGAAGTTCACCTTTTTTGCAATTAATGTTTAATTTATCACTAGTCTTTCAATAAGATTTGTGCGAGATTTAAGGCTAGCTATGTGAAAGCTGAGCATCTTTTAACCTTATACAATATTTTATTAAAGAAGCATTCGAAGATGTGTTCTAGCTATTTAATTTGAAGAGAAAATTTCTTAAAACCGCATGACAAGAGAAAAACATTTCCAACTCATGCTATTAGGATATGTGTTAACTATGCAGCTATCACTAACCATGATAACGTAGATTTTATGCAACAAGAAAAAAATATTTATAACATTTATGATTATTTTTCAATGAAGTCACTTAAAATAATTTTTATTTAAGTCCCATTTATTTTCAAATGCTTATAACTCTCAAATAATAAAATGAATAAAAGTTTCTAATACTTTTATTAATATTAACAAATACAGTGTCAATTAAGGCATTTCTCTATTTGAAGAATTTATGTTGAATAAAAAAAATGTGCTTAGTAATTATTTATGCCAAAGAGATAAAGTTTATACAGTGTTTACATCAGAATGTTAAAGATTAAAATTTATTATGATTTAACGTTCGTTATTTAATACTTATGGATTGCTTAAGAACAGAAATTATTATAGTTTACCAATTTACATGGCTACACCTGTTATGCAGATCTTCGATCTCGCAGGATTACACGAGGCTTTTGGAAATTAAAGGACGATCTAAAGTAACAAGACTTAGGAAATCTCGTGTTATATATCGTAGTTAGTAATAATTTGTGAAATAAAAACAAATCTTCATTTGCTCTAATTTTTCACCAGAAGTTATAGACAAATTTCACAATGGCCGAGAATAATTCTGTAAATGAATATATATATATATATATATAGAAAGAAAATACATCCCACAAAATAATTTTGGATATCGCATGTTATGGATGAACAATCATATAATCGACAAACTTTTGAGCAAACATAAAATAGAAGAGTTAAAAAAAGAAAAAGTATGTTTACAGAGTTACAAATAAACAAATTATATGCCTGTGGTATAGAAAACTGAGTTTTAGATAAGAAATAAAAAGAACTTCTAACATTCCTTCTATAGGAGTAGATTAAAAGCAATTGAGTTGCGTTGAATGTTTTCTAACCCATTTTATTTCAGTTACCACTAATAGGCAACCTGAACTGAAGAATCTGAAAGTCATATTCACCCATAACTTGAACAGAAAAAGTAACTGATCCATTAATAACTCAACCAATGAGCTGAAATCAGATTGCTCATTTATCAAATTAGTCACATGATTAAATGCCTATGTAAATGTCATGCAGAATAGCATCAAATTAATTTTGTAATTTGTAAAAATGCAGACTAAATTGTCTATATTTCAACATTTTTTTTATTTTTAATAATTAATTAATACACATATTAAAAATATTATGATTACTAAATTAGAGAATTTATTTCTCATTTTTTACACCATCATCTATTTTAAATCTCTAAATCCTAATGTAACTCTTTGGATTGAAATATTTTTATTTATAGTTCTGAAATTTTGTGTGTGTGTGTGATGTAACTTATTAACTATTATTCTCTAGAAGAATTAACATTCTCAATACAATTAAATTTTATTTTTAAATGTAATTATATATATTTTGCTACTAAACTATTTGCTATGCATTATTTCACAATATTTTTATACCCATTAAATTTTTTTAATGAAATAATTTTGCACACCAAATACTATTATTTTTGCTTAAGTAAAAATACAAATATAGTATTTCCTAAAACTATAATTAGGAATTATTTAAATTAAGCTTCTGGATGTAACTATTGAATAGTTTGTAATGCAATATACCAAATTCAATGAATACTCTGCCAATTTTTTTTTCTAAAATCATGACGGAAATCAAAATTCACAAATGATATTATAAACATATAATTCAATTAACACTGTTTTTTGCTAATTTTAATAAAAATACTGATACCTTAACTTATAATTTTTTAAAAGACAAAACAAGTAATTTAAATGAATCTCTGCTCCATATTTTATGAATTACAAAACCAAATACCTTACTTCACAGAATTACTTTAAAAATATATAACAGGAACTCAAGCAAAATAAGGCATTTAGTTAAATGAAAAATTATCTTTGATATATCTAATAAAACTCTTAAATTATTCACTATTTCATTAATTTATTTCTGTTAAAATTTATAGTATAGAAAAGGAATAATTCTATTATTTCTTTATTATGAACAAGATAAAAT
This sequence comes from Latrodectus geometricus, assembly GCA_026290005.1. Lineage (NCBI taxonomy): Eukaryota > Metazoa > Arthropoda > Arachnida > Araneae > Theridiidae > Latrodectus > Latrodectus geometricus. The sequence continues at coordinate 343,172 of JAPDSC010149738.1, forward strand.
TAACAAGAGTATTTTCAGTATATATATAATTGAAAAAAATATATAAATAGGTATTGAGTCCATAATTTAAAATCAAGAAATGAAAAATGTAATATTTTATTTTTTTAAACAAATAAAGAATATTTTGTAATATTTAATAATAATTTAAAACTTTCTAATGATTATTAGAGATGTGAAATAGAATTGCATATTAACTAATATATATTAAGCATGTACTCTATCTACGAAAGTAAAACAATCAGTGCACATTCATGAATTCAGAGCACTCTGATGCAAAGAAAATAAAGAATCAATGAAAGACTTTTAGAAATACGTGATAAAAGCATTTTAAAACACTTTTGAACAAATACAAATTTTTATTCAATTCAAAAGTAATAATTTTAGCAATATTTTCAAATAAAGAAAATTAAAATCAAATAATTAAAGAAAAAATATAAATTTTTATCTATGCATAATTCTAAATGTATTCTAAAACCAAGTAACGCGCATAATCGTTTATAATTACACTAGATTTTTAAAAAACTTAGCCAATTAATTAACAAAAGATAATTTGTATCGATTGTTTGTGCATAGGCAAAATATCTGAGATCCCCACTTCTCGTGAGAATAAAATAAAAGTAATTTATTTCAACGCATAACAGGAAATTGTAAAATTCAATATTTTCTAATTAAAGCTTTATTATCATCTCAAAATAACACTAAAAAATATATATGTGTATAGCAATAAAATAACTTTGATATGGAAACTGGCTCTCATGAGTAGTTCACTACAAAAATTTCATCAAAGGAAGGAAAACTAAAAATTAATGTGAATATCATTTGCCATAATATACTACAATTACCCATGATTTCAAATATTTCAGATTTATAATTCTAATTTGCATTTTTAAATTTGTGGTTAATCTATGAAATTAATTTTGTGATATTTGATACCATTATACATTGATATTGTGATAAAAGAAAAAAAAAAGTAAAGTTATTAATTTCGTTTATTTGATTAAGTTTTGTTAGGGTTGCTCATTTAAAAACTATACGTTTTTCTTTATTACCCACATTATTGCTATCATTAAGAAAGAATCATGTTACACAAATTAAGGTTGTTGATGAAATTCCCTCTCTACGCCATCAATTGGCAAGGAAAATTTCCCAATTATTGACTGTGACTGTCATGTTCATGTTTGCAAATAATTTTTTTCCATAGATCTAAGTTTATCATTTTAAGAATATTTAAGAAGTCAATAAAAACTGTTACATTGCAATGTTCTATAACATGAAACTAAAATTAATATATTAGGTTGGGGAAAAAGTAATCCATTATTTTTTCGGTAGACGTCTGTAGGGATCGATATCTCGTGAGGTATCTCTCAAACAATTTCAGATTTATGCTCGTTGGAAAGGTGACATTTGACACTTAAATATCCTCTTGCGGTTTTTTGTTTGATTAATTCAGTTACGAGTACAAGGTTTTAAAAATGGAAGACAACAAACAGAAAATTCGATACATTTTAGTTTTTATTTTATAATGGCGAAAAGACTAGCCAGGAGGCTGAAATTGTGAAAGGTGTTTATCGTCCTATATAAGACTGTAACAACCAGTTACGTACAGTTTTTGTTTCGTCGTTTTCGTTCGGGTGTTTTTGATGTTAGAGATGCACCTCGCATGTGGATACAGCATCGTCCAAAATGTCTATAAAATATCAAATATGATCGAAGTTAACCGCATGTCAGCAGTCGTAACGCGCAAGACCTAAAAATGTACATGAAAGCTGTTTTAAACCTTTTTACAAAGTGAATCCAAAAAAAGTTACATAAAGTTCACGTAAAAATAACGGATTTCTGTTTCCCCAACCAAATATTAACATGCATTTAAAATTTACAGATCAGAATATATATAATATATAATTCTGCTAAAAAAAGAATTTCTTATCTTAACAGAAGAAATAAAAGTATTCAAACTAACAGTACAATTATATAATGGTATTAAAATTTACTTTAATTCAACTAATGGTTAATGTTGATTTTTTATATTTCAAACTTACAAACTATTAGAAAAAAAAATGTTGTTACTTAATATAAATAGTCAATTTGGCTAGACTTCTGCAATTACTTTTGAAAATATTTTGTCATCATTCACTGAGGCAATTGAAAAACATTACACATAATTATAGATATATAATATTAAAACCTATATTTATGTATTATGTAACTGGAGACATATCCTGAGGGATTTAATTAAGACCCCTGAAAAACTTGTAGAAATTATTTCTTGAAAAAAAAGTGAATATAAACTCATTTTATTTAATGCATTGTGGGCTAATTTACAAAAGTAATAATGCCTGTTGAGATAGTCAGTCACCCAAGCGGTAGTGCTTGCTGTACGTAATACATTGCATCAGTTCAAGAATCTATTATTTAAAATAGTACAGCCATGAATACTTCCCGGCTATCTCGTCACAACATTTTGTATGATTAAGTCTACTGATACAATGATTTGCACAGTAATTGAAAATATACTTTTTCTGTTATGAAGCCTTTCCCAGGTGAAAGGATAACTGTACAATCAATACTTCCAATTACACTGGGAAATTGGGCAATGTAAAAGAATTTCCCATTGATCTCCAAATAAACGTAATATAATTAGAACTTTAAAAAATAATAAAAGTTTTTTTTAATTTAAATAATAAGTTTTGAGAAAATTAAATATAAATTAATTATACTAAAGAAACCTTCCTATTAATCATATTTGGCGAAAAATATTCTGTCAAATAATACAACTATAATTTTTTTCAACATTTGATGGAAAAAAGAAAAATTAATTTACAGCTTCACTCAATAAACAGCTGACAACTTTATTTCAAATTAAATTGCCAAAGTTATAATCATATATTTAAAGCTTGCAGTCATTAAAAATGAAAAATATAAAACGAAGCTTAAATAAATATAAATCACAAAGCTACAAAATGTGGTGACAATTTCCTCATTACGGAAATAGTGGACGGGACAATGCATAAGTAATGAATAAAGTTTAAAATAGAATTAGTCTCCATTTTACCCTTTTTAGAATTACATACATTTATTCAAAATGATCATGAATTTTTTTGCAAATTAAACAATTCTTTTACCAAACATTTTAACAATAGAAAACATGGAATCTTTGAAAATTCTTCTGCTTAAGGCATTCTAATATCATGTGGTCGCAAAGAAACAATGACTTTGCTTATTTTGGAGACCACTCTTGATGTTGTTGATTAACTTATCTCTGCCAAATCTCCAATTAGAAACTGGTAAACTCCCATAGCGAAAAAAAAAATAATAATAAATTAAAATAAAAGCAATTAAGTTGTTTAGTGAGATTTAGAACATTATTTAAATAGCTCTTTGGTTCTACATCTTCAAGTTTAATAGCCCCGAAATAGTGGCTTTCGTTAAGCGATACCACTTTTGGATTTCTATTTCATCCTCTTCCATATTTCTTTCTAGATCTAATATTTCGTTTACAGTGTTCTAGTTTCTCAAGAAACTCTAAGTGATAAAGATTAAGGATTTAGAGAGAGACATTATAAAATTTGTATAAAATAATAAACTTTAAATTACGACACACATTATGTTTCACAAATACTAAAAAGTTAAGAATACACAATACAGAGTTGAAAAGAAGTGCGCGTGATCAATTATTGCTCATAGGAACTAGGCAGATTTTCGCCTCGGTTACTCCTATATTCTCGCACATAACTGTCGAGTTTGACGGAGAATATGCGGTCATAATAGTGAATACTATGTCTCAGCAACTCCTGATTCAACTGTATCGGTAGTCCGGAAGGCCATCTGTCGCTTAGAGACAGGTCCATATTAGCTGATAGTAAGGAGTGATTCAAAATGTCATTTTCTTGCTCTGAAATCAATGTTTGTAAATGTTCCTGGAGATCGGGATCCTACCAGAGCAGAAAATAATAGAATCGCTATTTAATACTAACGATCAGAAGAAACCGAACTGTGAACGTTATTTTATTTTTCATTGCAACATATTCAAAAGGCTACTGGTTCCAGAGTTTTGATTAAACTATTCAAAATCAATTCCGCCATAAGTTTGTATGTTCAAAGACTTTTTATTGGAAAGTGACAAACATGGTGTCCACAGTTCAGCACAAGACCAAATGGAACAATGTGCTTTTTACGTATAAATCGAATTTTTGTATGCACCAGACAGTAGGTATTTTTCAACTGGAGAAAATCTGCTTACTCGGAAAAATAGCTCCATTCATGAAGAAAATTATACAGTTTAATGGATTATATTATCTAGAAAGAACATTACCAATCTATACATTATCAAGAAATAAGTACTAATGGTTTAGCAATATACAGATAGGATCTCAAACCATGTTGTGATCTTTGCGATGTTCCAATCGGGACTGGATTCACTGTGAATAGATTATGACGCCAAAGCAAATCGTCTTCAGTTATTGGACAATTTTCTATTCGATGAAGTAATGCTTTGAAGGAATTGGCCAGCATATTCATCAAATATGAACTTAATGGCTTATATTTGATAATCAAAGAAGAACTATTGTTAGTCACTGATTCCCCAGAAAAATTCAATAATTGGAAAACTCGTCTTCAAAACAGAGAAAAAATATTCCAATCCCTCATTGATTAGATAATATAAGTGTGCATATATAAGTATAATATAAGTGTGGGATACTATTTATCTTAAAGTTAAATCATATCCCTTAGTGAAGCTTTGCTTGATGAATCACATTTTTTTAATTTAGATAAGCAAGAATTTTACATCTTGCATCACTTACTTTTCAGAAAATATCTTCGATAAAATTGAATTATTCTTTATTTGCTGCCCCTTTTATATTTTAATACATTTATATATTGGTTCACAGGTGCCAACCAGTGGTGTTGTGCTAATGTTTTTTTTTTACCGGAACGAGTATATATAATTATATAGACAGGGCCGATCCTGGGTAGGCGGCTGCTCTGTGCTGTCTCATGTCCCAAATTTAACGACAAGGGGGGGGGATAATTGTCCATGATAATCCTGGCAGCGACGGTTTTTTTTTTGGTCTTATGTCCCAAATTTGACGATGGGGGAGAGATTTCCCCCAATTTTCACCTGTCGCCAGGATCGGCCCTGTATATAGTATAAAAAGGAAAGGAAACAAAAATCATTACGAAACCCATTTTGGGAATATGCATATATATATATATATATATATATATATATATATATATATATATATATGTTTATTATAATAATAGGAACGTTTAATAAAAATTAGTAAACAAATTATAAAATACGCATAGTAGATACTCAAACAATATTGCATAAATATTTTTAACAATACATGAAAACACTAATGGTTTTTATAAAATATTCCAAATAGGATTATGTTCAGGATCTTATGGTTGAATTTTCCTTTTTTTGTTGTCATCCGCTGAACGATGAGATCGTAACCAAGTTTTTACATAATTATTTGGTTTAAATAATTGTTGTGGTGGGCCATTGATTTTTATAAATAAAAGATTTGCTAGATTTTCAATTAATATTCTATTTCTTTGTTCATTTGAAATAATATTCATATTATTGAATCCGCGCTTACATTCTGCCGATCTGCAAAGTACAATATTTATGTATCGAATTAAGATTTCTACATCTTCAGGAATAACTTTGCCTCCAGTATCAATATAATCTCTAAACGCATTGTTACATCGCATCGGTGATGTTAAATTAAATCTGGTGCATAATATGTTCCTAATTTCATCACTTGAACAGCCTCTGAAGCTTCTACGAGTTTGTTTCCTTTTTTAACGTCTTTTAGTGATTCCAAATAGCGAATAGTTCGACGGATTAATTTGTCCGCATAATACTATCGTTACACTTCTGTTCTGCAACGCTTCAGACAAGATGGAAAGTTCATACAAAACGTCATACATTAATGCCAAGTTAATTATAAACTGCTTAGACATGATATATTTTTTAGACCAATGTATATACTCTGATCAGTTTTTGAACGAGTTTCATCAGTTGTGGCTTGATGAAAATGTGTAGAAAGAGAATTTAAATATTGTCAAAATCCATTAACAGTTCTGAATGAACTAGCTATCCACCTTATTCCTAAAACACGTCCTATTTTTTCAATTTCTTCTCCCAAATTTTCCGCGCATGATTCTAGTCCGCGTTGATTTTTAAGATATTGATGATAAATGAGATATAATTTATCCATAAATATGTGAAAATGGTTAATATCATTCACTTCCGCGACAGCATCGTTAACAGAGAACTCCAGACGATGATTTAAACAGTGCCACGTGATTATTTTTGGAAATTTATTCAATAATTTTGTAGCTACTCCTGGCCTTTTTCCTAAAATTACACTTGCTCCGCCACAGGTAAATGATATTAAATTTTGGTTCAAATAATTCTCGTCGAAGCTATATTTTTCCAAATTATTTAAAAGGTATTCTGTAATGGTGGATGCTGTTTGATCGGACAATTCTATTAAATAATAAAAAAAAAAAAAAAAAAAAAAAAAGGAATTGTGGTTCGCTGATTTTATTTATTTCGAATTTTAAAAATATAATTAGAGTAGATTTTTTATTTAATGTTGTAGATTCATCAATGAGAATCGAAATCTTTCCATTTGTTTTAATAATTTCTGAACAAATTCTTAATATCATATTTTTGGATATGTGATTAATTATATTTATGCAGGTATATCTGGACCGTAAACCAAGTGCCAAAATTGTTCTATTTAATTCTTGCAATTGCAATAAATTATAATAATCCGAATATGGTCGGTCGTGTTTGGCTAAATAATAAGCAGTTCTAAATATTAAAGACGTGCTCTTAATAGACGCCTTATTTAAATTGCCTATTACATTTTCTATTGGCTGATGCTGTTTAAAAATTTTTCTGAATTGATGTGCGCTGTTGTTTTCGCGTGTTCAAAAAATTTTTTTCTTAATGATGTTAACTGTGCGATTTTTTATCTTTACCGTAGTAAGAAACGGATGTGGAACTCCATTCCTTTGAAATATTTACACCGCGGGTTTTAGATACCCCTAAGTGCTGTATTTTGTTACAAAAAGAGCAACCTAATTTTCCAGATTCGGAAAGTAATCAAGTATTTTCTTTTCTAACCACATTTCTGCACTCCAAATATTAGGCCACGAGACTTCGCCACCAGACTTCGTTGATGCTATGGCTGCAAGTTCCTTTAACAAACCTCTTATTCTCTGATTAGTATTTAATGTATATGATTTAGCTTAGTTTTAAAGTTAACATGTCATAGCAAAAGATTATTATGATCTTATTTCCAAATAAATGCTGGAAAGTATATCTTATTAACTAATTTCCTTTTAATAAATGTTACATAAAAACCAAACTTAATTTCAGTTATAACTTTACACTAAACAATAAATTCATCAATTTAGCATATTTAGCTATTTTTTATTTAAAAAAATTCCAGTTTGTGCGTGTATTTGACTGCATTGTAGCCATGGACATAATTTAAAAAAAAAATTAGTATAAATTTAATGTTGTGTTAATCATATTACAATATTAATAAATTGGATTGAAAAAAATGTACCTTTGTATTTTTAGTACAGTGAATAACATTCAATAGAAATCGGTTGAGTTTTGAAATAATAATCCCAAATTTCTTAAGTTTTAAATCGTGCCTATTGAGATAATTTTATATTTCAAATGCGAGACACCAAACTTTAAATATTTAATAAAAACGTCAAAGCTTTAGCCACATAGTTCTCAAGCAATCACAGAAACGGAAGATACCCTCTCAGATGTATTGCGCATGCGTGAGATCTTCCTGCCGTTGCTTCAGTATGTGGTACTTTTCAACATGTCTCTCGCGGGCAGCAACGCGGCCGAGAAGCGATAGGTGCACGTTGGAGGCATGCTGCCTCAATGTGCGGCCTGCCTAACACTTTTTAATCGACACTTTGACTTAGGTAGCGTGCATAGAATATTTTTTAACAGTAGCACTTATTAATCTTATTATTACATTGTATTGGTTAGGGTTCGGTTCAAACCCTTGTTTATAATAATACATATAAAAATTCGTCAAAAATTAGGGGGAAAAAAATCAGCAATTATTTTTAATTTTTTTTTTTAATACGTCAGCTAATTCTCGTTATCAAAAATTATCTTTAGTTCCGGAACGCGTTCCTGTAGAAAAAGGATGTACCGGGACGACGTTCCGGAGCGTTCCGGCTCGACAACACCACTGGTGCCAACCGAGTAAAGATAAATGAGTATCAGTTTCCGGCATTGTTGTAGCGAACGGTTAATCACCCAAGTGCCCACCATTAGAAAAAAAAATATTTATATATCATACATCAGTGATCAAAATATTTTTTTGCCGTACTTCATATCCAAAATCATGATTTATCAATTATTTTACAGTTTGAGATAAAATGCAAAATACTTAAGATTTATTGAGAAAACACAAAAACAATTATGGGAATATGAAACGTAATACCTGTAAACACGCATCCTTTTTCTCAAAAGAGTTTTAGAAATAATCAAATTTTCTGGATTATCTAAATAGAAGTTTGTGAAAGCAAAGGTAAAAGAAATGTAATTTGCACAATTATTTAATTAAGATGAAAAATTAAAAGAATAAAAAGAAATAACGAAAATTACAAAAAATCGATGTTTTATGAAAACTTTAATTTGATTATATGATGCATTTTATCACTTTAAAGTATTTCAAAATAATCTACACTGCTCAAAACAATTAAAGGATATTGTAAGTTTTATATAAAATAAAGACATAAGCGAAAAAATTTTTTTGCCGAAAATGGAAGAAGAGAATCACAAATGCAAATTTTTCTGATTTTCAAACTGTGGAGCATGCTAATTTTGAGTTCGACGTCAAAAACGTCGCTTCAGCGGCAGTGAATGAAATTTGATTTTCAACTGAATAAAAGACAATGAAGGCAAAAATGATCGGCATTCAGTGACTGCTTTGTTTCGATGAGTACGATGTCTCAACGAAGTCATTTAACCGATTTAGAAGCTTGGAGAGTTGTTGGTAGATTAGAAGGGGGCCAAACTCAAGCCGAGCTATTGGAGTGTCACAAGGTGTGATTTACAGGATCTGAAACAGTTTTTTGGAGACTGGAATTGCAGGCCAAAGATCAAGCCAAGGTCTTAGACGTGCAACAACACCCAATGAAGATCGTTATTTAGTGTTAACGGCTCGGAGACACCGAAATATGAAAGCTACTCTTCTCCAACACCACCTTCATCATTCTTTTTTATTTTAATGGACTATAACTGCAGGCCACATCGTGCTAACCTGGTGAAGGATTTCTTTTTGATGAAGGAATCGTATGAATGAAATGGCCAGTGTGTTCCCCAGACATGAATCCAATAAAGCACGTTTGGAATGCTCTAGGAAGACGAGTTGCTAGAACCCAACCACCCCCACAAACTCACCAAGAACTGGAAAGAACTTTTCTGGAAGAGTGGAATAGAATACCCCAACTCGTGAGTAATAGCCTCATTGACTCAATGCCTCAAAGGTGTTCAACGTTGCTGGTCGTCATTGAAAACCATACTCCCTACTGAAAATGATTTCCTTTGAAGAAAACACCTTTTCTTATTCTTTTTTCCTCATATGCACAAATTATATTTTTTCCTTTTTTACACAAATACGCAATAAAATGCATTTTTTTCTGCCAAACATGAGTAATTTATTCTTATATAACCTACGTCTGTCGACCATGTATCAATCAGCTAAAATGTTTCCCAGCCACAAGATCAACCTAAAACCACAACATCCTTTAATTGTTTTGAGCAGTGTATAAAAATGAAACGATTAAGACAAAACCATTAAACCTTTAATTGATAAAAATGAAACGATTAAGACAAAACCATTAAACCTTTAAATAATAAATGCAAGTAAACATTATTTAAAAAGCTAATCACGTATCGTAAAAATAGATTGAAATTATAAGAAAATTAAATATTGTGCAAAGATATTTCCAAAATGCTCTTCATTTGATTAAATATTGTGTAATATTTATATTGCCATTGCATTATATAAAATTAAGATGTTAACAAATATTTGTGTGGAAAATCATTGATTGAAATAAATTTTAAGTAATCATAAACATATATTATTAATTGTAATAATTATTTAAACATTAAACTTAGTATTTGGATGAGGAAATCAAAACTATTTTCACTCGTGTTCTGAGACCAGTGCTTGAAACAATGTAGCTAAGCAATTGCACTAAAAAAAAATTATTCCACTTGTTACTGCAACTAATCAAAAAATAAAACTCGATTTCTCCAAGACATACAAGGAGGCTTCTTTTTAATATAGAAAAATATCATGAAGTACAATGACTCCCAAGCCTTTCTGACTCATAGATTTTTTTTTCCAGTAAAAAAACTTGTCCTCAAACTCCCTAGTGGAAAAGCTACATAAATAAATAGTATAAAAATTACAAATGTTTTGTTGAAGTATTCTCTGTAATTATTATCTTTGCCTTAAAGAAAATAAAAATTAATTAGTTGGATGAGCTTGATGCGATGTTATGAGTGAATTTATGTATGGCTTAATTTTTGTTAGAAGAAAGAGCATAATTAATTTTAAATTAATTTCTGTGAGAATTCATAAACAAATCTTTTCTGATTGGTTTCATATCATTATGATGAGGTTTATAACGGTACTGAATTCATGTTTTAATCAAATAGAAAAAGCTATCAACAACTTCTGTATAATAATCCATAATGCAGAATATAAAATTGAGATGCTTTTACAACAAGAATTTCTAATATCCTTGTCTACGCAACAAATAGGGAAATGAACAATGGTTCCATTTCCCTATTTGTGTATATTTCAATATTCTGCTCTTGCTTTAGTATGGATACATCTATGTTTGGGATCTGAGTTTCTTAACGAGCAAAAGGATTATCAGTTAGGAATATCCAAGTGAAGAATATCTTCCAATCTTTGGTTCAGGTTTGCATGAAGACCCGTTAGATGTTGAATGTAAGCAAGAAAATCTACATCTCTATTTTGCAATTTCGGGAGATTTGAAAACTGAATATATTTTTCTCAAGTTTCATTTGTACAGAAAAATTTAACAACTCAGATATTAATCTTTATGTTTAGATTAAATTTAATTTTATCATCTTATTATTCAAATTAATTTCAATAAATTTGGCAAACTAATCAGCCATATTGGCGCCTGCTTTGTCTGAATGCGCTGAAAAGCTAATCATTTGCATATCACAGTACCTTCTTCCTTTCGTATAAATTTCACGTCTGTAGCATGTCGCCTTCTTGGTGTAGCAGTTTTAATGACCAGTAGTGTAGATGTACACAATGCACTAAAAATATATGCTGTACTAATGATTGTATTTAGAGAATACTGAGAGTATGCTACAGAATTCTCATGTAAAAATGAGAGTTCAGTAGCATGAGGCTGGAATGAGTCAGCTCCGCACTGACACTGACTCCGCACAGCACAAGAAATAATCACTCCATATGAAAAATGGTATGAAAGATGTCACACAAGATAGGGGACTGAGAAAATTTATCCCGAGAAAATAATGTCGCCATCTATTTTAGTGAATTAAATATATTCTATTATCTAATTTAAATCTTATCTATTTTAATGAATTAAATATTTTTTGAAGTAAATTAAGTTTTATTTATACTTTTATAATGTTTTTATCACTTCGGATTCGAACCCCGTATAAAATATCTCAATGGGTACGTAGTTTTTAGGTATTTAACCACATACCTAATGAGATATGGTCGAATTTTACTATTTAGAGCATAAAAGAGATATAGTGGACTGTGACGAGTCATTCTCCAATTTGTCTCATTCAGAAAGGCTGTGTAAGAGAATAGTGTTTTAAGATAAACGGGAATAGCAATATAATTAACTACTGTAATGGACGTGACGTATCAGGATTTAGCTCAAGTAGCAATTTTCTATGGTGTAAATTACTTATATCGGGCTGTAGAGAAAAAGTCCCCCTCCCCCAAAAAAATTCAGAACTGGCTGCCAAGAGCAGATGCGTACACATTACACAAATCAGCTTGGAGAAAATTCTCGACCAATCAATCACGTGATCATTTGCGTGAAGGCTGTTCACTTTCAAGCACGAATAACAAGTATACGATCGAAGTCTAGTTGATTTGACAAGTATATGAGAACACAATCAGAATTTTCGATATATACTCACTTGGATAGACATTCTATCTAAATATGAGTGGGCAATCCCCCTAAATTCAAAGCACGGGGAGAAAAATGTGAAAGCATTTTAACAAATATTTGATGAACAGAGACCGAAGTGCTTACAGAGTAATAAGGAAATCGAATTTCAATTTCTAAGTTACAAAAGTTTTTGAAAGAACAAAATGTGCGATACTTTATAACTTTCAATACAACGAAAGCTTCGGTAGTAAAACTTTTTAATTGAATTTTGAAAACAAAAATATGGAAATATTTTACAAAAAAATTAAAGTTACCATTATTATTTAGACATTTTGGATAAGTTGCTTCATAGCTATAGTCATACTTATCATTCCAGTATCAAAAGAGCAGTCGCAGATGTAATTTCAGACAATGAACAAGATATCTGGTTAATGTTATATGGAAAATATCAAAAGCAAGCCATGTGTTTTTAATGTGAGAATTTCCAAACATAAAATAATGTTTGAAAAAGAATATAAAAGTAATTGGTCCAATGAAATTTTTGTAGTAACAGAATGTGTTCAGAGGGTACCTAACGTTTATCGTATTAAAGATCTGTTAGGAGAACCATACAAGGAACTTTTCATGCGTAAGAGTTTGAGAAGGTCCAGTTAAAAAATGATTTTGTAGTCGAAGAGATATTGAAAAAAACGTACTAGTAAAAAACAATTAGAATATTTCATGAAAATACCGAGTTTATCCTAAAAAATTGAATGGATATCTTCTAATTTATAGTATAAATTAGGTTTTCAATCCTTTACATTATCAGTCAGCGAGACGAACTTCTACTTATCACTTCCTGTTGATAGCTCCATGAGCTATTTCCCTGAAAATAAATTTTCATATTTTATTACCCGTTCACCAGTTCCAATTGAATTGAAAGGAAAGTGGGAGGTTGGAATCGTCGAATTTATTTATTCTCATACCTCATATAATGTGAGTAATAATTTAAACACACACAGTTTTGACTAAGAAGATGCACAAAGGAACTAAGATGGTGAATTCCCCCCGGTATTTATGAAACGGTGCCCGACATTTTGAAAGCTATCTTTGTTAAAAACCATGACAATAAAATCGAATTTAGTTTTAATTCTGCCATGAAACGGATTTGCATTAAAGTGAAAAATGGAGTGAGAACCATACAACATAATGGTTTAGCGCAAATGTTAAGCTTTGAACTAAGTCAAAAGGTCTTATTCCAAGCAAATGTGGAAACTACAATTGAAAGTGCATATCTGTATGAGTACACAGATCTAGCATAAAGTGCTAGATCTGTGTACTCATTACAAAATCCTCCTTGTTTATACGAATATCGTGAAAGCACAGATCGTAGATGTACTAGTTCCGCTGCTACAAACCGTAAATGTCACAAGTACTTAGAAATTTTATGTAATCATCTTTTCCATATGAATTACGGAAAAGATGCTAAAAACCTTAATTAAGCTGTGAATGTTTTTATAAAGATAAAAACATTCACAGTTTAATTAAGGTTTAACAAGCAGCTTAACCTTTTACAAAAGAAGAAAGGCAACGATGGACTCAAGAAACGGACCAACCTAATTGCAAATTACCAAATTGTGGATATGATTGGTCAATTGCATTGAAATATTTTTCAAAACATTTATTGCTGAATTTAGTTGTTTTCAAAATAAAAATTTCTCGTAACAAACCTACCTTTTGCCTGATGTTTTCAAATAAAGAAGGAAATTATAAAGTGGTTTTGAAATTGTCTTCTCTTTTTATACGAAAAGTCAAAGTGAATCTGGCGTTTCCCTGGGATACGCAAAATGCTCTAGAAATAAGGACTGTAAAATATCCCATAGATTGGGTACTGTGCAAGACTTGCTCAATGCCTAAGGGAAATTGGACTTTTATGCAAGACAATGTGTTTCTGGGAAACATGCCTGAACGTATCATTGTCACCTGTTTCGAAAATGCAGCTGTGAATAGGCAACAATCTTTAAACCCTTTCCTGTTTGATCATTACAAACTATTTATGGATTTATGTTAACGGACACTGTTCCTGGAAAATCACTTAAATTTTGAAAGCACAAGAACTATATACGTGCTTAGCTCATTTTATTTTTTAAATTTAATCAAGACAAATGTATTTATTTAACGAGTAAAGAATATGTCGATGGATATATATTATTTGCCTCCGATCTTCTCCCGATTTAAGCGATTGTTCACACCTGAATTTGCAGTGTCAAGATATTTGAGAGTGGAAATGAAGTTTTCCAAAACTTTGGAGAAAACTATCACAATGCTCATTTATGCAGCATTTGAAAATGTGATTGAAATTACCAAATCACGTCACGTATTGTACGATTTTGCCAATTAATCACGAATACTGAACTGCTGCGAAGAATATAAAGTCAGGAGAAATTTACAAAGGAGTTAATTTTAAGCGTATTTTCAAGTGATCATTTACCTATGAAAATTTACAATTATCCAAACCGTTTCATCTCAAAGGTTGATTCGTAGGCAGAACGTGGAATTCAACGCGATTAGCTTTCTACTTACTTTCGTCTCATGAAATTTTTCGATTCCAGTGGAAATCCCCCTGGATATTACGAAGGTCTATTGCCACGAAGTTTTCGAAAGTGGAATATAATTCTGATTCTTCAAAGTCATACGACAGCTAAATGTCAATTCTGTGTTAATTGTTTGTATAGCGGATGTAGAGGTTACCAACTGAAGCAAATCTTATCTTCCTTTGTAACGAAAAATATAACCAATGATAAATGAGTTTATAATTTTATATGACAGTATTTTCATGGGCGAGTTAATTTTTATCAACAAAAAAGTATTTAGACTCACTATTTTAATTGTCAGTCTTTATTTAACATGGAATTTCCAAATCTTCAATACCCTTTCACTATGATAATTTAAGGCAACATAGATTGCACTAAATCTTTCTTTGTAAAAGATTTACTTAAGCATAAGTAACAAATGTTTTCGATCATCCTCGACAAAACTATTTATTAGCATTTATCAGTCTATTTGATGAAATACCAGACGTTGAGTTTTGTGGAAGGACTGCCTTCGAAATATCGTGATTACTTAGGGAGGCATACTTTATTCATTATTAACGACCTGATGGCCGAATGAGGAGGCGATAAATGCTTAACAAATATATTTACGGAAGGAAATCATCATTCATATTTAGGTGTTATTTTCCTTACGCAGAATTTTTTACATAAAGGAAAGGAAATGCATGAAATTGAGTTGCATGCACATTAACTTTAACTAGGCAAAAATCACCTCAGTCTCACAAATACATTTCGAAAACAATTTTTTTGCAGATAAAATTTTTCAAGAGGTTTACGAAGATGCTACGAAATAGCCTTTTTCTTACCTCTTCATTGATCTTCGAATTGAAACACCTACAGAACTAGAGTACGTACCCAAGTTTTACCCAAGGAAACAATGTATTTATCAAAATTCACGTCAAGCTTATTTGGAATAATGACTCTGACAAAGTAGCGCTGAGACGATGGAATTTTTGAATATCTGTCCATTAAAATTAAAAAAAAAAAATTATTGCAAAAAATTGATAATAGTCGAATAAAAATTATGATTGAGTGCTCATTAAACGCACTAAAAGGAAATATTACGTTAACACACTGCAATCAACATAGGTAATTTCTAAGGCGAGCGCTCTCCAAGTACAAAGAAACCTCGGTGAAAAGTAAAATTGGACTTGTAAAGAAAAGTCAATACAGAAAGCCTTAACATTTTGATCCCTGTTGCTCTAAATGTACTGACAAGTCTTCTAAATAGAGTTCGCTAAAAAAAAAAGGCTTTAACTCCCGAAGTGTTGCTGTCAAAGAATACTATTACCAATGAATTATTGAGTGATTTAGATAAAGCAATAATGAATATTTTGAACAATTCTTTAGAAGAGCATGAAAGAGTATCGTTATTCAGAAAAAGTTTAAGATGAAGGAATTTAATTTTTCTTATACTTTTTCGGAAGTGAAACCATCGAAAAAAATTACTAGGAGAAAAATCACATCTTCAAGTATTCAAGAGTCTTAAAATAATGAATCAATTCTTCAAGAAAAATCAACGTCATCGATGATTGAAAAAGAACGGTCACGAAATAATAATGACACAGTTATTTCAAACAGCATAACTCCAAATTTGAAAAGAAAGATCTTTCTTTTCTTAAAAATCAACTTAATATTTTAAATTGGAATGGTAAAGGTGAAATCAGTTATCAATGAGAAAAAATACCTTATTGCAATGTGTTTAACTTCATTTTTACATAAAAAGAATGCCAATATTCCAGCTAAAAATATTTTTTTATCAGCTTTGTGGGAAATAAATGTACCGATACAATTTGCAAGAAACAAATATTTGAATGTACATATTATTGTGAAATCACCTATTATTGACATTGAGAAAAAATCCAATCACACTTAAGACACCTGTAATTATAATGTCTCACTTTTTATGTTATTATATCTAGTATTTTTCATTACTTAAAGTTGAAAAAAATATAATTTTATGGGATGTGAAATAGATATTTATTTGAAGATTAAAAACATCGATCATTTAAAAAGTAAGTTAATAAAAATATTTCATAAAATTCTTAAAAGGAAGAGATTTGTTTCATAAACGTGTATTATCTCCCGAGAAAGACACCGACATACTTAAGTAATGGAAGACACACACATATATATATAAATTTTTATAACATTTAATGCAGAGTTCTAAAAAGTATATCTTGAATATGCTCAACAGAGATATTTTGAAAGTTTCACTGAAAAAATCAACGGAATGTAGAAAATTAGATGCTACTGCTTCCATATTAACCACAACCAATTAGTTTCTGGAGATAGATATTTTTAAAAATTTGATTCTGTTAAGCACGAATGTTGTGATGTGTGTGATTAAGATATCTATAATACATCATTACATTTAGAAAAAAATGTTTTTGAAAATTCCGCATATTTCATTTTCAGTAGAAAAGAGAGTTAGTTTGACCATTAAAATATTCTCTTATTTACATACCATTAAAATATCCTCTTATATCCCATTAAGATAATGTTATTAAAAGTCTACAGTAACATTTAATAAAATAAGATAAGCGTTTTGTAAATAGGTAATGAATAACACCTTCATTTAACTCAAATACTGAATCAGTTAAATTTATTGTTTGTAAATAATCTAGTTTAATAAAAGGACGATTAGAATTACTATTAAAAAGTTGAATATGTATATACTCTTTCATACACTGTCTACCAAAGAGTATTTGTATGCAAATATCATTTGCACAGTATATAATATACAAATGACGATATCAGCGGTCTTGAGGTACGCTTCCACCAGTATATTACAGTATTTCTAACAAGTGCGATTTTTTAAACTTTTTTTCACAAGTACCTTTTATGTCTTCCTCCTCCTTTCTTTTCTTCTCTAATTGTGTTGCATCTTTTGAATTTTACATATATGATGCATGTTCTGCATGTGAGATTTTTTAATATAATGCATCATTTCTTTATATACGGAATGGAGGAAACAGAATTGCCATGCATTCCAAAAACATCATGACAAATGAGTAAACTTTGAACTGTTAATTCCTATAAAGCTCTCTCCTTTGTCACAACAGAATTGTTAGTCGAAAAAACTTTTTCTGGTTGGGAATTTACATTTAATAACGGCAGACATGCTTTAATAATAACTTTAGAAAGAGTAGGATATTTTATATAACCACCTGCATTTTTTATGTTAAAAACTGCATTCCAATATTTACAGATATTTTGGTCATTATCATAATCATTCATAAGCAAAGTCGTATCTTCACACATGTAAAGAATCCACTATTCATGCATCTTATCAAAATCTAAAGAAGTTTTATTCACGAGGAATATGTTAAATTAATCTGCTAAATGAGCTCCTAGACTCTCCCTCTTTTTATTATAAGGAGACAAACACTGGAAATCTTAGAGTAAAGGATTTATAGGGAGCTTTTGAAGCAAATGCTTAGAAGTTGCTATGTAGCAACATCTGACACTTTGTAGAAATGTTGTTTTATCCGTAAGCTTTTCCCGTATTGCTGTTGCACCATGATCTATTTCAATCTTGTTTTTAAGTTTAACAAGTTTTTTCCTGAATCAACATTTATTTATAGCAACTTTATTCCATTTTTTTCACAGATTTCTTCTGGATTCAAAAATTTAAACATGATACTGCGAACAAGTTAATTTAACTTACTGTACATCACATGTACTAAAGGTTAGACTTTTTGCATTAGAAGCAAATATGGTTCAAAAGTTTTACAAAAAATTAAACAAAATGCTGATATACCAGAGCCTTAATTCTTAACTCAATTCACGATTTATTTACTTTAAAACAGCTAAATTAACTCTTAGTCCATTCATTGACAACTGCATTAATTTTTCTAAATTCAAACCATTATTTTCAATGAAATTAAATAAAATTTTTACAATTTTATTGGCTTATAATGTTTTAAAAAATGTGATTCGAGGTAACAAATGACATTTTTTCCTTGTTTATCAGACCAATAGATATAAATATCCAACTGTTTCTTTATTTATTTTAGTAGTTTCATCAAAAAGTAAAACAAAATGTGAAGTGCCGATATCCTGAAACAAAAGAATTTAGAAATACGAAGCTAGTCCAAAATTAATCATATATCCGACTTTTTATATCAAATACTTTGAGATTTTTTGCTACGGAGGAATCATCAAAAATTTCTCCGTAAATGTTAGCTAAATCTTTCAAAGTTGAAAAAGAATAATTATTTTTTTATTGCCACCAAAACTAAAATGGTTTTCTCTGATGCTGTTTTGGGAAGCCATGATTTGTTATTCACTACTACAGTCGGTGTGGAGAATTTAGATGAAGTTGATGACTTTGACTTGATAGTAAATAGTGTTTGATTCTTGTAATAGCTCATAGCTTTCTTGTGTTTTAATCTGCATGAGCAAGCACTTGTCTAAAATTCATATTTAGAATACTGAATTTGCTTTTGAATACGAAACACTCCGCAGAATGAACATCGTCAACATTTCTTATTTAGCCTTAATTAGGTATTTATTCCCATCTTGCATTTCCAATCATTTATCGGAAAATTTCATTTTCTTCGGCATTTTTAAAAAAAAAAAATTTTTTTCAAAAAATAAATTTTAAACTTGCTAATAAACGTTCTTCAAAACACCCATTAAGATTGTTCAAAATGACGCGTTAAGCATTTCACGCATGCGCATAAACGTAGGCAAATAATTCTCACAATTTTGCCATTATTAATTGTTGTATAAATACTAAAAATAGAATCTTTCGACAGTAAAGGCAAAAAATAGAATTTAAGGGTTAAACCAAACCTAAATTTTTTTTTGATGTCAGACTTTCGTAACCAATGGCAGAAAATCAGGCGCAGACAAATGTTTGGCAACCCTATTTCCTGTTTGAAAAAGAACAAAAAAGGGAAAAGAATTTCTTTTTGAATAGAAAGCAGTTGAAAGAAAAAATATATTCATTCCACATGAAGAAAAATTTACCACTGAAAAATGTAAAATTATTAAAAATTAACCTTTCAAAGGAATATAATAAAAAATTAAGGAATTCCAGGATTTGTTTCGTAAAATAAGGACATTTCAGGACGTTTTTTAAAAAATCAGGAATTTAAGGAATACAAGGAGAACTCCGAGCCCTGCAGCATATTAAGAACACGTATGAAGAGAGAGCACAACATATTTCACTGATACTGATTCCTTAACGTATGCGATAGAAACAGAAGGTGTATGTAAAGATATGCTTAATCACAGTGAAATATATATGACACTTTTGACTATCCAGCAGATAACTTTTTATATAGTACATCAAATAAAAAGATAGAAGTTTTTAAAGATTAAACAAATTGAACACACAAACAGGAATTTATAGGGTTATGTATAAAAAAATGTACAGGAATATGGGGTAAAAAAAAAAAAAAAAAAAAAAAAAAGAGACAGCCAAGAAAATTTACGTTACATTATTTCAAAAAATGTAGCACGTTGTGAGTATAAGAAATGTTTAAAAGAAACAATACACACGAAAGCAGAATTGGATGAACCATCAACTTTACTTTCTCTCTCTTTGATGAAAAGAGGTTTATCTTAGAAGATGGGGTGTACACCTTTGCTTATGAACATAATAAAATATAAGATATAGGATCTAAAAAGGGAAGTTCTAAGGGTAAGCGGATAGTTTCTCATTATTTGGTGATATGCAAAGGAATGAGAAAATTATGGAAGTAGATGTAGATTCTGTCTGATGGTAACGAATCACAATTTTCAAATATTTTCTAAATGTGCTCCAAAAATTTCAATCTCTTGAAAAAAATCTTAAAAGACCCTATACCTCTAAACAATTTTTAAGATTAGAAAAAAATATGTTGTAAGACGTTTAAAAATATTGATAATTCCAAAATATTGATGTAAAAGCTTCAATTCTCTTTCGCAATCCATATGTTCCTGAAGTTATCATTACGGAGGTCACTTATCCCAATCTGTATGTTGCAGAATTCTCATTTTTATACTACAACTCAGGCTTTCTTGCATATTAAAACAAAATTGTTTTAAATATGCGAGAACGCCTCAGTATTTTCATTGTTGCCAGAGCAATATCAGTAGCAACAAAAATATTAATCAAGAGGAAATTAAATCACAACTTTTACATAAATTCTTTTTTTTTTTTTTTTTTTTTAATACTATTATAAGTTACAGTTAGTTTTACATAGAAATTTTCTTTTTTTTAATACTAATAACATTTCACGATATCTAAGAATGACATTGTTCTACAACGTGATTAGAAGTAAATTTGAACTCCGATTATTTTATTCCAATAAATTCTTCTTCTACCTCGAACAGACAGTAATGCATCTACTCCCCCCCCCAAAAAAAAACCTCAATTTAAAACAAAAATAACCAAACTTGCAAAGAAAAGAATCACAAGAAAAAAATACAAATTCAACACAACGTTGGGGTAAACTTTTATTCGAAACAAATTACCCAGATACTGCTGTAGAAATAAACAAGATAACCAAAATTCGTTGAGTCCCAAATCCAAAACAGAAGTCAATATGGAATTATCTTTTTTGCTGCGGGAAGAAATTGCTCAAAATGGTTTAACGATATATTAGGCTTACAAAGAATAACAATTAAGAATTCTGAAAGATTGAATAAAAATATTTTGGTGAGCGTCATTGGACACTCTGTATTTCAAATTATTAGCTTATTCTATTCCATAATTTCAGTTTCTTCTTTTATTGATTATGTTCGTCAATGTAAAAAATGCTATAAATACATTGATTACGAAAAAAGTAACCAAAACTTTTTACTACATAAAAACTGTAGGACATTCTATTAAGACTCTCCCTGTGACAACGAAACCTTTAAAACTGTCACAGAAATCATGCAGTTAATGACTTTTCTAGCCCTATGAAGGCTGAAGTAATTAGTTTTAACCACCTTCCCCCCATTTATTTTAGGCAAGAAGATGTTATAATAAATCTTTAAAAACCAGTTACTCCAGTGTAACCAAAAGTCATCTTCCTGTCTTGCCATACCGGGATAAAAATCATAGCTTGGAGGGGGGGGGGGAGTGATTGAGATGGTTTTTACATTTGAAGCTTAATTACTTGGGATGCAGGCTAGACAAGATCAAATGGTTTAACAAATGTTTTTGCTCATGGAAAAATGTAAGCAAACATGTTTAAATCCCGCTCGATTCTAGATTTCCTCCACGAAAGAGCTGTACAAGATCCAACCAGTCAAGAAAGGAAAGTCCAAATAAATATTTGAATCAACAAATTTTATCACCTAAATAACCTATTACTCAACCAAATATTAAATATGCAGAATCAAACATTTAAGAAAGTGTAAAAACATTAATAAATTTATAAAAATTTTTACTGTAAGAGCACTTTTTACATTTCAATTAAATGATCATTTTTTTTAAATTTAATGTTCAACTGAATTTCTTGGAATGCCAGAAGCATTTTAGCCAAGCATCCTTATGTAAAATTTCCGTACTTTCAATCTTAACATTTTAACAATTAAAACTTTTAAAAAAAGTTTAAAAAAACTTATACCAAATTTATAATAAAATCATAATTTGTTTAGATAAACCAGATAGTTGTGGTGGTGGTCTTTTCGCTGTAGACAAATTTCTACCAGAGCAAATACTAAATATATCCCACTCTGCACATAGCGATAGAGAAATTTTAGCTATTAAAATTATCTCTTCAGTAAATGTATACATCCCATCGGGACAATTTTCAAGTTTTACAGCGTCTTATCAATTATATCTTATCATAATAATAGGAGACTATTTATGTGCGAAGTTCGATACTCGGTAGCTGTACAAACTCCTCCGAATCTTCAGAATTCCTCGATTAAATAGCAACATTTTTTTAAATATCTCTCAGCCTATTCATTTGACTCCATCACAAAACATCCTTTATCGACTATAACTTTGTTTTACCTGATATTTTTAATTTATGTACTTTTCAAATTGATTGATTACTCAGATTGTTGTGGTAATAACCACGTCCTAGTTCAAGCAAGGGTCAAAATCTACAGTAACAATTATTTGAAGGGTACTTCCAGCAATACAATATTAAGGGGTGGTTTCTTCAATTCAATGAACACTCAATTGCTAATAATATTACTTGACCCTATAAATCAATTCCAAATTTTATGCAAAAACTATCTTGATAAATTCAAAACAAAACATTCCTATAAAATCATATCCTCCAAGGTGGACATCGGAATGTTATCTTTGGTCAAAAGATAACATTCCGGTGAACTGTGGAGTTAATACAAAAGAATCTCTGCAAAACTTCACCTGCTTCTTTTCACTCTTTTTAGAAATAAAACCATAACTAATGCTAGTATATTTAAAGACATTTACTCTATTATCAAAAGACTTAAAAATAGATCTTCTGATTCACCAACACATCTTCTAATTTCTAAATTTTATTCTTATCAATCTGAAATTCTATTTCTCGATTTAAGTTCAAACTCTGATTTTGAATGTAATTCTCCATTCTCATAGCTCCAATTAACGATTTCTAAATGCAAAAATACTTCTGATTTAATATGGGTTAAAATTCTGAATGTACTATCAAACATAGTTTTACAATTCCTTTCAGCAACTCATAAACAACTCTTGGTTAAAAGGTATTGTTATGCCTTCTTGACAAAAATGCACCATAAGTCCAATGATAAAGCCTGGGAAAGATACAACATCGGTAAATTCATTTTGACCTATAACTCTTACAAGTGTTCTATGTAATGTGTTTTTCATGAAATGTAAATCGTCTTATTCATCATATCTTTTTTTCATCCAAATCATAATGGATTTATAATTATTACACTTATTAGTTTGTGGGATAGTGTTCTTTCTATGCTACATCATCATATAACTATCACAGAATAAATTATAAACGCCCCTGTGGACATATCTTAATCTTACTATTCAGTGTGGCCAGACGATCTTATTTACAATTTTTTCCAAGGATCTTGACCTTTATTAGATAGAAGTTGATGAAATGACAAGGAATCTTTTCTCAACTAATCTTCTCTAATTGAGGCGTCCTTTCTATCTCCTTTTCTTTTCATAATTTAAAAGTCAGAAAATTATGAAATCCTTCCTTCTAACATTTAGTGTTTCATTGATACTGATGACATAATCCTTTTGGCTGCTCATTCATCCCAAGAAAGCCAAAGCAAAATGCAATAAAAAAACTCTCCTATAAATTTTAAATTAATTATCAACCAATTACCCATTTTTTGTTCTAAACAAAGAAAATTTCTGGGTCTTTATTTTACTAAGAACTAAACCTCAAAATATAATTTTCAAATGAAAAAGGCATTGATAAAAAAATGTTTTAAAAGCTATTGTAGGAAATAGATGGACAGCAAAAACTTATCACTTACTTCAAATCGTCCAGTTCTTCATTACTTGAAGTCTGGACTTTGCATCTTATATATCTTTGTCTGTAAGCCCATTAGACTGAAAAATCTTCAGTTCTTAGAATCGCTACAGGTCTTCCATGGTGGACATCTATTATTTCATTTCGTTTGAAAGAAGCTGAATATTACCTCTTGATATGAAACAAAACTATCTCTCTATAATGATGTACATTAGGAACTTTTCTTACAAATTTTACCAACTAATACAAAACTTTTTATCTAAGAGAAGAAAATTTTGTTCATATCAACATAATGTAGAGCTAAATTGCTGATTTATGACTCTTTTATAGTATGTTTATGTTACAGACAAATTAATGCACCTAGCAGTGTTATTGCATTCCTGTATATATCTATCCACGGCTCTCTCACTATACCAAGCTTGTTTATTAACTTTAGAAGCTGGTGCTATCTTGAACTATTAAATCATCAATGTGTCACAATGAATTTTACTTTAATTTTTGAAGTACAATCGGTTTTTTTATTATACCTTATTATTTTGTAAGTATGTTGATAAAAATTGAAAGATTAAACTTATTGAAATAAACTAAACAATAAATAAATTCTATAACTTAGTTATTGTTCAGTCATAACTATATCATAGTAATAACATTAAAATAAGTTACACATACCAATCCTGACAAGCGACAAATTAATGAAAATAAATTTTGTCGATGCTCATTCACAAAAGGCATTGCATAACGCTTAATTAATATTCTGTATTTTAAGTACCCACTTTCATTTATGATTTACTTAGGGAATAAAAATCACATTTATATATATATTTATTTATTGTTACACATTTAAATTTTTATAATAATAAAAATAGATCACAATTTTATCATTTTTTATAGCATATCTCACAGAGTTCCTGATGTTGTTCAGAGACCTTCAAATCAATTTCACTTTTCCATGGACCACCTGAATGATATAATGGACGTCAGAGGTCCATAGGAATCACTTTGGGAGCTATTGATGTTGGATAATAATAATAGTGAAACTATACAAGTCTCATAGTCAATCAAGTGAAACAAAAGAAAAATATGAAAACATTTCACTTGATATGTACCATGAAAACCTCAAAAAGTAGCATGGTATTTGAATTTGCTTTTACTAAACTAGTCTTGGCTCAATAAGATTATATGGAAATAAAAATAAAACCCTTTGAAAATAGGAGAACATTGAAGAATAGTCTCATCCTTTAATTAGTTACTTTCTTCTTTAAAACAGTGACAAATTTGAAAATGAGAAATCTTAGAACACATGGAGTCTCACAGTAAAAATTTGTTTCAATAAATGCTAGTGTTCATTTATGCCAAGAATTAGTTATTTCAAGTCCTAGCAGCGATTTTATAGGGTATTTATTAGATAAATTAGAAAAGAGGGTTAAGGGCGACTCCTTAATCAATTTAAAATATATTATAAAATGTTGATAGTATTACAAACTAAAATACATGTAATTTTTATTCATCAAACAAATTAAACATTCTAAGACTAACAAGTTATACAAACATAGATTTCACATAATTTAATAAGAGATAACTGGTTTTTCAAATTAATAAAACATTTTACTTTTGGTAAAGAATTTTATTTTTCTAATACACACAGCATTTAAAGAGTTTTTATTGTAAAATTTCAATGATATGTGTAAAATGCTTTTAATAGAAAACTATGATTATCTGTTATTTACAGTTATAAATGAACTGTAATAAATGCACATTGTAAAAGCATATTTATAAATGCTTATTATTTGTTTCTTTCAATGTGTACTTCACCAGTCAAGATCTGGACGGCCAAACCGTTCTATTACCTTCTCTTGGTCAGAAAGATCTTTTCGAGCTTTGATTCTCATATAAAAAATAGGGCAATCACGACTATAAAATAAAATAAATATTTTAGAATGACAACAATCAATAAACTAAACAAGAAATTTTTAAAAGTTCAAATTAGTTTTTAAAGCAAAAATAACTAATATGAAAAACAATATATATTTCAAAATAAAATATTTTAAATAAATTTCATAATAACTATAAGTGTGCTATTTAGATTAAATATATACCTTTCCTTACTGTTTGCCTATTCAATTACAAGCTTGTCGTAGGATAAGCTTTGTTAATTTTTGCTTAATTTTCAGCACCAATTCTAAGCTTTTTTTTCTTTTCAGGATTTTAGAAGCAAAGGAAATTATACATCCATGGATTATTCTCATAGTAATTATCATAAGTATATTTGAAGAACTTTTTTCTTTTGTTACTCATGTAGAGAAGGTATGTTACTATTTTTTTTGTCTGGATAATGACAAATTTTACAATATTCCTTCATATTTATTTTTTTATTTTTGCACATACTTCATTTGTTTCTAATTTTTAATGTCAGATTTAATAAAACATATTTCTTTTAATTTTAATTATAATCAAACTAAACTCAATTACATATATATATTTTTTCCAATCAATTTTACAATAGTTTCTAATGAATGTAAGAATGTACAACAGTTATCATTTTCTAACTTTTGGTTACTCACACATAAACAGAAATTAACAATAAGAGAGTAATTTTTATTATATTTAAGTTTAATTCACAGAAGTGCATAAAGGACAAGCCAAATAGATAAATTTAGCAAAATAAAATATAAAAATTTTGAATCACTACACAGTAAGATTTTTATGCCTGCTATAAAATATGCTTGAAAAAGGAAACCAGATTATAAATGTACCTGTAATAAAGTTGAAAAAATAATTTTCTAGTTTCATTTATTACAAATATGAATTTTTTCTTTTAGAATACTAATAACTTTTGTATGGTGTACTTAAAAAATATATATCTAGTACTGAAATATAGTTAAATTAAGTGCAAATTGTCTTTTGAACATGATCATAGTAACTTAATTTGTAATTAGCAACCAATTAATCTTATACCATATTCTTCCTTTAAAATACAATAAATCAATACATATTCAAATGAGTTACCAATAACTATTACCAAGTTTAAATTCAAAGAAGACGAACTCATGGTAAAGGGGAAGGGGACAGCTTCTGTTGATCGAAAGATCTGGAGCACCGGCGGTAGAAGTCTGACTTAGCTCCAGGTTCGCCTGCAAACGTTAGCTGGGCATAATGGAACGGCCTTCACGCCTAGGGTGGCCCTACCAGGAGAAAATTCTCCCGACGTACTTCACCCGTTCCACCCAGGAGCACCCCCTCGCCACGGTGAGGCCGCCTGCAGGACTCGAGGGGGACATTCCTGT
Source organism: Latrodectus geometricus (assembly GCA_026290005.1). Taxonomy (NCBI): domain Eukaryota; kingdom Metazoa; phylum Arthropoda; class Arachnida; order Araneae; family Theridiidae; genus Latrodectus; species Latrodectus geometricus. The sequence goes on from JAPDSC010149738.1 coordinate 370,649, forward strand.
AAGTCCCGTTACAGGCTAGCCCAGAGTTTTCTTCCATACTGCACTTCTCTCTGAGGTTACTAAGGGTAATCATCCTCCGGAGCACTTGAGGCAATTGGTTTTGGAAATTATAAACTTAGTTCCTGCTGAAGATCTTTAAAAAACCCAGATTTTTTGCTCAGTGTTTCGCAGTGAACTTTTAGCTATTTTATCAGGTCTGAAAAGTATCAGGATTGGAGCCACCTTCGGGAATATCTGGATCTTCACTGACAGTCATAGCAGTATTCAACACCTGTGCAATAGGGAGAGTGTAACAGACCAAGCTAGTGTCGAAATCTTTCTTTTGTTAAAGGACCTGTCAGCCTCCCATGACATCCATTTCCAGTGGATACCCTCGCACGTGGTTCTACTTGGTAACGAACGCGCTGATCAGTTGGCTAAAGAGGGCACTTCCCTACCAGCCTCTTCAAATCTGGTCCTCACTTACTCAGAATTATTTTCTACCCGCAAAAACACTGTCAATAAGGCCTGGTTTGTCCCACCAAATCACATTTGATAACCCCGTAAACGTCCCGATGGTGCCCTTGACTTTCAGGGCACACGTGCCGACCAAGCCGTAACCAGCAGATTTGTCAGTGGGTACACTAAGGGCCTCACTTTTAGCGGGCGTTCCAAAATTTTTTCAACCTGCAAAAAATGTTACTCCAACGAGGCTAGTCCTCAACATATTCTTGTTTGCCTCGATTTTACCATGGAAGAGTTTCTTGAGAGACCTCTCCTCTTCCTCGATTTTTTGAGGGTATATGAACTTACGGATCTGGTGTAGCTCTGCTACCCCAGATGGGATTGGAAACAACAACAACAAATTCAAATTTTGCAAAGGTTTTTTTTTTTTTTTTTTTTTTTTTTAAATTATAAATAGAAAAAGTAACTAACATAAAAAATTTAAAAGAATATGCATTTAATTATTATTATTTGGCCTCAAGCTTCTAGCTAATAGAGCCTAACTCTTTAGAAAGTACAGGAAGTATGCCTGTGTATACACACACTTTGTTTTATGAGACGACTTTAAGTTTAAATATAAAATGATTTTGTTATAAAAAATAAATTTCACACTTTATTTTACTTCCACAATTTCACTGCCTACATTTTGAAAAATATATTATCGTTTTCATATTTTTTACCTCCAGAAATCATTGAAGCAAAAGTCAGCTTTGAAACCCATATAAAAATAATTACAATACTAACAATGAATATTTGTGTAAAAAAATGTACATTGAACAAATAGTTTGAATCAAACTAGGTTCTTCATTTACATATCAGTACCGTATTTTCCTGTATATAATCTGCAGCAGTGTATTATCCGCACGACCTTATTTTAGAGTAAAAGGAAAAAAAGCGTCGCATAATCCGCGGCAATTTTTTTCTGGCGAATAGTCTAAAATATGAACTGCTGATAATATGTTTATCACATAAAATAAAAAAATGCACAGTATGATTAAAAATATAATAAATTGTATGGAAAAAAAGCATTTATAATTAAAACCGCAAAGTGCGATAAACTTGAAATGAAAGCATGAGATGGATCAAGAGCGACAATTTCAAGAAGATTCTTGTAAAATTAATAAATTTTTAGCTTCTAATAACTTTTAAAACGATGTTAGATCTATTTAAAATATATATTTGCTTCATTAATATTTAAACGAAAGAAATTATTTACAAGCTACGTATTTTATACATTTTTCTTTTATACCCCGTGTTCTTCGTTTTCTAATTCACATTAACACGTTTGTCGTCATTTTTTCTTATTTGTTTTCGCTATAGCTTTTCATTTAAATCTGCTGTGTTACTTAAAAGTTTTCACGTCCATATGACGATATACGAATTTGAATATTTTCAAAACGATACAGCTCATGTCAAGACAAATTACGAATGACGTTAGCGACATGAAACTGTAATATCTTTACAAGGAACCGAATTCGTTTTTGAATGTAATTAGACAAAGCCGATTATAGCTTAAGTAACTCAGGTGCGTCTTGGTACCACTTGTTATTTATTTTATGAAACATAAACAGTATATTTTTCAAAACTTTCTTGTAAACTTTTCTATGGAAGAATGTTTTTTATCAGATTATCTGCAGAGGCGTATAATACGAACAACGAAATTCGGAACTTTTTTAACACATAATCCACGGATTATATACAGGAAAATAATGTACTTTATTATTTAACAAAATACTATTTGATGAATTTTGTATAATACTTTTTATATAAATATTTTGTTTTTTCTAAAATTAAATATTTTAAAAATAAATGGAAAGTTTATTAATTATAATAGGATCTAGATTCTCCCATGTTAGTTGTATGTAAATTTAAGAAATTATTTAACATCAGTGTGCACATTAGTTTAAAAAAAGGGAAACAAAATTTTTTAACTGATGTGCTTAGACCTTTTTAACAGTGATTTAAAAATTGAAAACTATTTACCTATTTTCCTCACATTTTTAGAAAACTTAAATTTATAAGCAAATAGTTTTAAATTTGATTTGAAAATTTTGTTTTATCTAAAAGAATGTATGCAAGAAAACATAAAAAAAAAAAAAAAAAAGGAACATAACTAGTGGTAAAAGCAGAAAAATAACAAAATTTTTATACACTAGTATCCTCAAAAATAAACTGTTTAAAATATGCAAATATTTAGAAAAATATGAAATTTAGTTTTTTTCTGCTTTTGTCACTTTATAAAACTCCAGTATAAATCAATATCAATGAAATAAAAATATAAGACGAAAATCTTTTTATGCTTTTACAAGTAATTGTATAATACAAAAAATTGTGATGCATGATTTCCACTAAAATCTCATACTATTTTTTCGATTTTATGCTGTTATAAAATTAATATTGTAAAGAAAACTTCTAGGATATACATTTGAAATTAAACTAAAAAATATAAAACACTTTTGATTTTTACAAAAAATTTAAAATAATTCAAGGGGGAAATTCGATCACATACAAGTAATGGAAAATATTTCTTTAAAAATGTAATGACAAAACACAAAAACAAATGAATCATTGAAATTATTTAAAAGAAAAAATATATTAATCTGTTGAAAATTAAACTAATTTCAACAAAAATAACAGTGATAAAAAAATCTTCACTCTAGATCACATTGTTTTTCAAGATGTTATCAAATATGGAAATTTTAAATCCCAGTAAACTTTTATGAACTTTAAGAATTTCCAGAAAGAATCAACTCCGAAGGATGCTCATAAAAAATTAAATTTTAATATTGAATTTTTCACTTTACATTTTTAAACTATTTAAATTGATCAAATTTATAAATTTAAATTCAAAATAAACTTTTATTTCTTTTAATATAAATGAACAAATATGCTTCGAAAATTTTAATTTTCAGAATAACACATCCTTGAATTAAAGCAAGTAATATAACCTGAGTTAAAATCTCTATTTACACATTTAATTAAATGCAAAACAAAAGTTTTAAAATACACTGCAATAATAAAAACAATCAAACAGAAATTAAACATTACTTTAATAATTATTTTTACCAACATAAATATAGTAAAAACAGCTATACAAAAAAAAAAAAAAATTTAATCAATTCTAAATTCATCATATAATTATAAATCCTTAAAAACATTTAAATTTTAATTCAAATTAAAGCAATACAAATAATAGTAAAATAGCTAAGAAATACTGTGCAAAACCATTACTACTAAGGAATTTTTTTTATTTCAAGCACAAAGCCAATTTAAGCAATATGAAAAAAATATTTTTATTACTTTTTATGAGTAAAGAAATTATTTCAAAAATAATTTAAATACAAAATCAAAAATTAAAACTGTTTTCCTTTAATAATAAAAAAAACAATAGTCACTGATTAACCAGATTTCAGCAATGTTCAAAACATTTTATCTCAATTCATCAAATATTTTAATACATTTAATTTCTATCAAAAAGTCTTTTAAATAATCATATAACCTAAAAATTCCAAACTTAATTTTTTTTTAATGATAGCATTTTTGAATTACAAGATGGTCTTTAATGGTTACCAAAACTAAAATTACGATTTCAAATTGTATTTACTCCAATATGAGAAATAAACATTTGAAACAACTATCTTCTCTATCAAGACAAACTTTAAACAATTAAATCATTTTAAATTTCAACCATTTATCATGCTATTTGGAGCAACTGTTTCTGAATTTCTAAAATATTTTTAACATATATTGTCAAAAAACATAGCTAATATACTTTATTGAGGAGAAAAACACTCAAATTATTTATCATTTAAAAATTAAAATCATAGTTCTCTGCTTAACAATATTTATGAAATAATAATTAATTTCATCAATAATTTATTTAAAAAAAACTACAAAAGCTTTAAAATAAATCTCTTAAAAGAATCCATCTTGTTCAACCATGGATTTATACTTCATGCATTGCTATAGATGAGAAAGATTAATTCTACTTTTTATTCTTTAAATTCTGATAAAAATGAGCATCAAACATGCATAGAAATTAAATCTTGGTAATCTCATATCAGATTAATAACTGGATTGGAGCATATGTTAGCCCAAGGTCTATTGTCATCATTGATAATTGCAAATTAGAATATTTTTTTAGACTATAATGATCAGTAACTTAAGTTTGATACAAGAAAAATTGAACTGAATTTGGTAGATGGGCATTGCATGAAGTAAATGATAATGATTAAAAGATTTTGATAACTTAAATTAACAAAATTTAACGTTTTTAAATAAAATTTGATGCTGAAGATTTTATAAAGATAGGATTAGTTATAAATAAATTTCAAAATAAATTAGTAAAATTATATTTTCATTTAAATTATTTTTTACATTTTCTTTAGCTAAATGTTTATGCCATTTGCGAATGCATAAGTAGTTTCCCTAATTTACAGCATTAATTTGCAAATGATATTAATAAAGGAAAAATTATTGAAAATGAATATATTTCTATTTATTTAATCAAAACAGCTATTATAAATAAAATAACAAATATAAAGCATTTAAGGAAATATGTATTATAATTTACTCATTATTAGCTAAACCATATAAGGGATAAAACTTACTATACTTTAAATAAATTATACATAAAAATATAAACTTATAGATATTTTTTTAATAAAAATAAAAAAGCCTTTTCTTTTCACACATATGCTATAACATTATTATGATAAAATTATAAAAGATACAAAAATTCCAAAACTTCAAACAATAGTTCATAAATGCAAACATTAAATGTATATACCTTGTGCATAAAATTTCTTGATGTAAGCTACCCTGACAACGTTGACATTCTGTCCATAAACGAGCAAACTTTTTCTCAAGATCTTGAAGATAATAAACCTAAAATATCAAGTATATATACAATTATTCATTATGATATGCAGGTGATCCACCAATAACATAGTAGATAGGTTCCAGGAATATATTATAAGAAATTGCATCACATAAAATCTAAAATCAATACAAAAAAGAGGTTTATGTTCTGAAAACTTATTAACAAATATTTTTTTTTAATTCCATATGAAGAACAACTTTTAATGAAAAATTTAAATGTATATATAATACAAAATAAAAGGGCTAAAAAACTATGATTTCATTTAATAACCTTAATTTAATAACTTTCTTCATCATTACTTAGTGCCATCAAATGAAAAAGTTTTTTCAGTTGAATGACAACACCTTTATTTTTTAATTGGTTCTTGCAAGGTCGCTGTAGATTCCAAAAAGGAAAATTGATAATTTTAATGCCTCTTTTTGATTTTTTTTTTAAAACAAAAGCCTCTTAATTTGAGAAAACTGATTCCAGATTTTCAGCTAGGATAAAATAATTTTTATCAACACTAAAACATTTAACTTCAAAATCAGTTTTATTTCTATAATTTCAAATAGTATTTCTAACATATTCATATCATCAATTTATTTTTCTTCTAGGAAGTCTAGAACATTCTGAATAGCCGCAAAGCTTTTGTCTTTCTATGTAACAAAATCTAATGACATCAAATTTTACTTCCTGATGATTCAAATAATCATTTACAACTAAAGAAGGTTTTATCTTCTTCAAACATAGATTTAATGCTGATGTTTTGAGTTATTTTAATGAAAAAGATACAATGTTGATGTAATGTCTAATTGAAAACTGCACCAAAATTTTTATTACATTAATTTTAGAATTGATTATATATAAAATCCACAATAATGTTCTGTTTACTCAATAAGTTTTAAAGGTATAAATAATATTCTGCTCTAATAGTTACAGAAATGAAAAAGTGTTCGGAGGTAGAAACATTATTTTTACATTTGGATAATTCATATCTTGTAAGTAAAGTGCAGCACAATGTTTTTACACAAATCATTACTTTAAAGTAATTTAGTTTTTAAATATGTTGATTTGAAATTATATTGTATACAGGTTTTCATTTTTTAAAATTCTGTTTCAATGAAACATATTATGCAAAGATATCCATACTTTATCCAACATATCAGAATGAAGACATGTTATAGATGAACTATATATAAAAGAATACAAATATGAAACTTTCCCTTTGAGGGTAAACAGAAATAAAATGAAAATAAGAGTTAGGTATTTTCACACTTAGTGATAACACAAATAAAAAGGAGATAAATGATTTATTTCTGAAGACTGAAATTAGGTAATAAAATTATGACATTATAATTTATTTTTAAAAATAATTTAAATATAAAAATTTTATAAGAGAATAAAATAAAATTTACTAGGAAAATCTTTTTCTATTAAAGTATTAGTAGAGTATAAGCAGATTAATTTTTGAGCAGATGAATGAGAGCTTATAAAATTAAAGAGAAACATTTGCAATGTATTTTTAATAAAAATGTTGAGTAAGTTTCCAATGCTATGATCAGATATGATATTTTGTTTCTTTAAAAGGAACGCAAGAATTAAGAAAACTTAAAAACTGTGCTGAAATCTATTCAGATAATTACAATAAAGAATATTTCAAATTCTACGTTTACATGAGGAAAAATCATTTAAAAGCTATAAAAAGATTTTAGAGAATAATGCAGAAAATGGGCACAAAAGGGATATAAATGAGTTAAGGAAAATTGCTATAAAGATTAAAATGTAAATATACATAAACAAAATAATAGTGATCTTATCCACACAAAAAATTATAACTATGATTTTTAAATAATGTACTGTTTTAATAGATTATTCCATAAAATAATACTTCTTAGTTTAAACATATAAAAAAATAATAATTACTCATTTAAATGTTTAAACTAGTATAGTTTTTTTTATACCTGAATATATATGAGCATGTAATAGAATCTATAATTTTTAAGCATCAGAATTAAAGTCGCTACTTATTTTTTGTTTGAAAAGTAATATATTTGATATATCTAATTATTTATTCCTATTGTGTTAGAAAGAAAAAGTATTTAAAATAAAATGATTATATAGATTAAAATTAGAGTGCAAAGTTTTTTTTTATAATTTTCTATAAAGTAAATAAATATGCAAAACAAATTACCTCTGTTTGATATATTTCACTCTCCTTGCATTTGCAATATTCACAAACAGCATCATCTAAAGATAAAAGGAATGTATTTAATAATGTTTTTATAGTTCATTTCACTGAAAATAAACATTTTTATTGAATTAAATGTAAAAATTTAAAACCAAGTAAGCAATAAATTATATACCTTTATTAAGCACAGTACGACAACCAATGCAAGTACTTTTCTTTTGTGTAAATGCAGATAAGGCACCAATTTTTGAAGTAGTAATAGTTTTAGTGCGAGTGTGATCACCACCTAAATTTAAGGGAGTAATTCAGTAAAAGTTTCTTTTTATTTTTAAAATTTTAAATACTTTACATTAAAAACGAAAACAGTTTAAGAAATTTACATAATAAAATAGATTCTGCTTTTTCTCCAAGTACAGGCTCAAAAATTCTTAATAAAGGTTTTGAAATTTGATTTTCTAAATAATATTGAGTGTCTATTGGAAGATTATTTTCCAAGACATATATAGGATCTTCTGATTTCAAATAAGCAGCAGTTTTCTTACTAGCTGCAATGATTACATATGGTACTCTATCCCCAAGATTAGGGGCACTACCTGGGTCACGCTTCTTCATTCTGTAAATAAAGAGAAATACTTTAATATATACATATATTAAGCAAATTCCTAATACAAAAGTATTTAAAAACATTTAATCATACAAACTAATTATGATATAGTAACTTATAATAAATAAATTTATAATAAAAGGAGTAAGGTTTTGTAATGCATAAACTCATAAAAACATAAATAAACAGTCATACTGTTCCATAATAAACATATAATGTTTAATAAAATATATTAAATAAATATACAACAGATACCTAATAAATATACTATATAAGTTAATGAAGATAAATATCTATTATTATAAATTTTTTACACTATTTATATTAGATTTAAAGTCAAGAAGAAAATTTTGATTATATTCTCAATCATATAACATGATGAACTGCACAATTTAGGCAGAATCTAACAATAAGCCCACTTTTTAGCACCTTACCATTATCAATTTTAATACAACTTTTCTGATAGCATTAAAACTGCACAATAAATGTTCAACAGATTTTTTATGACAAAGATTCTTAATCATCAAAACAAATATTAATAAAATTCCACATTTTTAGAACATTTAAAATCTTTACCAATTTTAAAAACATCTGGGCAATTTTAATTGTATTAAAAATAACTTAATCTCAAGCTTCAGTTATTAGACAAGACTACAAATCTGGTATTGTAGTCTACAAAATTCACTACATTCAAAAGTTTGTTATTTGTTTGTTGGTTGGGTTTTATGGCGCAAGGTCCAAAAAGGACAAGCTGCACCAAAATTAAAATTTAGAAATGCAAAACCCAATCTCAACTTTAAAAGATTTAAAAAACAAAAATATTTGTATAAATTTTAATTAAAATTAATATAATTAATAAAATACAAATAAGATTTAAATAAAATGAATAAAACCAATGGCCCTTAAGAATGCAAAAAGGTTGGGGTGGGGTCACTACATTCAAAAATAATTACCTATGAGCTAACTCTACATGTGCTTGTTTTGCAGCATATTCTTCATCAGTTTTAGTTAATTCCTTTGTAATAACTAATTGTGAAATGTCAATTCTGTTACAAAGCAAATCTGCTATAGTTTGTTTAGCATAATTACAGGCTCCTTCTGGATCCCTAGATTATAAAAATAGTAAAAAGGCACTTCAATAAACAAATTTATGAATAAATTTATAATAAAAAAATTAAGAAAAGGAATTAATAAAATTTCAATCTGATATAAGATTAGAGATATGATACAAATTTCTAATTTCATATCTATTAATCAAAATAGAGAATACATATGCTTTGGAAAGAGGAAAGGTTCTTGTAATCTTTATTATCTTTAAGAATTATTTAAAATAAAAGTTTAAATACTAAATATCATAATTGTACATGAAATAACGTTTTCATTTTCACATAAATATCATCAAAATTTATACCTATCAATCAGAAGTTTTTTTAAACATGAATTAATAAGATTTGCTACTAGAGGACAGTTATCTCTTCTAACAGTTTCTATACCCTTGCAATCCATTTTATCATGTATTTCAGGCTTTGTAAAATATAAACCTGCATAACGCTTTTTACTAATCAACAAATAAGGATAATAGACCTGAAATGAAATGAAAACATTAAATATTTGAATTAAAATACATAAAACATTTTAACACTCAATAAACAACTTATAAAGTCACAATTACTTTTAACCATTATGATTTTTAGTTACATTTTTTTTATCATAAACTGATAAACTTTAATCAATGGTAATTATTCAAATTCTTATAATATTTTTCACTTTAACAGCTCTGAATAAATTAAAGAAAATATAAACAAATAGAGAAAAAAAAAATATATATATATATATATATATATATATATATATATATATATATATATATATATATATATATATATATATCATTATTAATATAATGGACTAGAATTATACCTTAGCACAAATGAATAAAGAGATAAGAATAGAGATTTTTTGGGACAAGATTTAAAAAATATTATGTATTTTCAGAAAATGTTTCAAAAATTAAATAAAAGAATTATATAGTTAAAGATACTTAAAACAATAAATACTTATAAACTAAACTCATGTGCACTTAATATAAACAAATGTGCAATATTAAATTAATAAGGAAAAAATATAAAAAATTATGTATTAAATAGCACTATCATTTATATTAAGATGTAATTAAATAATATTCTTTTTTAATCGAATATTAAGGTATTTAATTTTGATTTTTAATACAGCCACATTTTTTTTTTTATTTATTTTATAACGATCAGATTCAATGAAGACCATTATTCAACATTAGCAGATTGTGTGATGATAATCAAGATAAGTCACATTATAAAACACATAAAGAATCCATTCATCATATTCACTTTTTTCGAAGAAATTTTACGAACTTAACTTATATTCTCATTTATTATCATATGCTGCATTCTATTTTTGTCGAGTAAACATCAGACATGATTTATTTCCATCCTTGAAATCTACTCAACTAGCCTAAATTTTTTTCTCCTAACATATTTCAAAATTTTGATAAAAAATTTAAAAATACATTACTAAAAAGCAAAAATTAGCAATTCACAGACTTAAAAAAATGTTTTAATCAAACAATTAAATTAACTGAAAACAATATCAAATTTTAAAAGTGTGTGTAAAGAGATAATCTAATCAATAAATTAATCCAATCTGGTAACTAATTTAACAACCCACAACAAAATTTAAGTTTCTAAAAATTTAGTATTTTTCTTTTATATTAGTGCATTAAACACACTTTTATAAATAGAATTTATAGTAGAAGCAAAACAATATTCTGTTATATTTTATTAATAAATATAAACTGTAGTAAACACAAATAATGAAACTATACAATAAATTGCCTTAATGTCTACGTAAAAACATATGGGTATTTATTACAGCAAATCAATCAATCTATAAAATGACATGAGAAAAAATAACAAGAATTGGCACACGTCTCATCTCATAAGAAATTAACTTAAAGATTTCTTAGAATAAACAAAATTATGACACTCAGTTACATAAAGTACCGTAAAAATACTTTTCGTATTTATTTAAGTATTTAGATACATGCAAAAGAAAATATCTTCTCAATTCCCTTTATTAAAAATAACTATCGGTTAACATTTATAGCCATTATAAAAAAATAAATTATAGATATTAAAATATTTAATTTATGGCAATATCCTTTTAATTGCTTTTAGATAATAAATATTTCATAAATTTGCAATTGACATAAAATTATCTAGACTTATCCAAGGCTTTGAACTGGAACTGAAAACGGGAAAAATGTTATGGTTGGAAGGAAAATCAAAATTGAACTGAAAAGTTTCATATATCTTTAAGTCAATTTGGTACTGTAACCAGCTTATCAATACTTTTAAATTTAACATTGACTGTATAATTACCATCATTACATGAACAATGGTTTTTGATTTCTTAATTTGATGATTCTTAGAGTTTTTCTATTTTAGTTGACACGAATCTACTTGCAAAGGCAGCTTTAATTTAGTTCAATAAATTGGAAGTATAAATGGTTTTTAAAGAAAAATGTCAATTTAGATTTTTAACATCACAGCATGCTGTCATCCACAGATGTTTCAATACTATTTAGATAAGACAAACCAAATATGATGTTGATAATTGATAACAATACCAATGTTAATTGCTCCCTGTTAACGTTTTACATGTATCACACATATTAATTATTTTCAATTAATTTAGTGTACCAATGAAAATTTTCAACATTTTGAGAGAATTACACATTTTTTTACAGTAGAATTATTTTAGTACAAATAAGAATATATATAAAATAAAGATATTTATTTGAAACTGACCTGAAAACCATTATTTTTGGCAGAAAGAAAACCACAATTGAGCCAATATAGATTTTTTAATTGATTAGAAATGTAAAAATAATGGTTCAATGTTCTGTATTTAACACATAATGAAAGCATTCAGTTCTATAATTACTGATGAAAGCTTAAATTTTCATACTGGCATGAATAATTAATTTACTATTCCAATATAAAATTGACTGTTAAAAAATTGTCATTTTTTTTCTATAACTAAATAAAAGTTAGATTTTTACATTTTCTACATATATATTGTTTTTATATGCAAAACTAACTATACTTAAAAAATATATAATTATTATAAACTCTGAGACCTTTTTTATATCATTACATAAATTTTACTTTTAAATTAAATTCATGTATTACATTTATGCATTAATTCTAATAATTTTTATATGATTTAACATGAAAAATAAAATAAAGTGTTATGTAATAACTTTTATCAAGTAATATTTTCAACACAATAATACAATTATATGGACATAAATTGATTATGTTTTCAACAGCTATGGTCACAATTAACCTTTAAAAGGAAATGTTTCCTCAAAATAATGCTTTACAATCTAAACTAATTGTTCAATAGTCATCATAGACAGAATAAAAATAATAAAATAATTTAAAAAAGCTCAAAATGGATTTTAAAATCAAATTTTTTTTCAATTTAGACTAACATGAAATTTTGTAAAACAATTTTTTTCTTACAAGTACTTAAAAAAAATATAAAAAATATTTCTTTATATAAATATATTAGTGTACAGAAACTTTTGAAGTAGAAAAATTGGAAACTGGAGAGAAAGCTTTTATATTTTCAGGCTAATATTGCAATATAGTAAATCTGTATGATTCCACTGCATGACTGTAAGAATTTAAACGATTTAACTAAAAATGTACAGTATATTAAAAAGCAATTGTTAGTTGTGGGAGAATAAATCGAAATGCAAGTTTAGCTTGTGACTTATGGAACAATTTAAAGGATGGCAGAAAATTTTGACTAACAGGAGTTTAACTCCCTTTTTCAGTTAGGAGAACCTTTTTTTTTTTTTTTACCCTTCACTATAATGCAAAATGAGTTTAAAAATGAAAATATATTCGATGGGCAGAAAAATTCATGACAGAATTTGCAGCATTGATACTAGATAATTAATCCTTCATCCATGCAATATAACACCTCTTGAATGTTTAAGTCACAAACTTCTCAGCTTCCCATTCATGATTTTTTTACTGTTTTAATAAAAAAAAAAAAAAAAAAAAAAAAAAACCACTAATAGTTAAACAATATTTTTGATTTTAACATTTTTTAATTCATAATTCGCTTAACTGAAAGTTAAATTTATTTATCTAGAATAAAGCAAAATTGAGCTTATAGAAGAATTTAACAAAAAAATTCAGAAGTATCAATGTTTATTCTAAAAATAACGGTTTTTCAGCACACTTTTTAAGAAATTAAGAATTTCAGATCAACTCTGAACTCTATGCCTAAATAAATACAGAAATCATTGAAAAATAAATATAAATTTTTTGTCAAATATTAATAGAAAATTCATAAAGAAATGCATACATACTTTTTCAAATTCTAATTTAATAGGTTTTTCAAAATGACTTGAGACATAATCTGCAGCTTCTCTTCCCAATTCCATAGCTTCTTTAACTGTTTTAACACCAAACTTAACCATTACTGAATCAGTATCTCCATAGATAACCTTGGCATCGAAAGGATATCCATTTTCAATGGTATACTTTTCTTCAACTAATCTTTTTGTTTCATCAATCATCATTCGACCAAATGCTGTTACACTCTATAGAATAGCATATTAAACATGATGTGAATTCTTGACAATAATGAGAAAGACAAGTTCTTAAGTGACAAAAATATCATTACTCATGATAGTTTCGTTTAAACACCATTTCCACAATAATGGTAATTTTGCAAATTTAAATAAACTCTTATAAATAATGAAAATTAAAACAAAAATCGAATAAAAACTTTCTTCTACAAAAATTTTACCATAAAAACAAACACTTTAAAGGTTAACATATAATAAATTTAAATAATAACAAAAACAGTCTGAATGTTTGGATTCACTGTTTCTTGAAGATAGAATGATATAAAAAATATCTATTTGACTTGTCACCTCTTTCTAATTTCTATGGTAATTTTGTAAGCCACAAATATCTTTTCTATTCTAAACATTAAAGAATTTAAATAAGGTTTAAATATTATTATAATTTTATTTAAATTCTTTAATGTTTGGAATAAAAATAGGTAATTTGTGGCTACAAAATTACCGCAGAAATTATTTTTAATTTAAACATCAAAAATTAACAAAGAGATTACATAAAATATAATTCACTTAAAAAATACAATTAATATGTTATGAAGTGAGCATTTCTAAAAAAAATAACCTATTTACTGCATGCTGTCATATCAGCTTTAAATAAATATAAATAAAATGCAAAATTACTTGAGAAATAGCTAAGCATGGCAACTTCCCAACTTGAGCACCAGTAAATCCATAAACACTATTTGCACTTATTTTCAATGCAAGCTGTCGACCATCAAGAACCTTCTTTTTAAATGGATCAGTTTCTTTTTTTAAATCATCTTTTGCTCTAAAACATAAAAAAAACTATGTACAGATACATTCCTATTTTAATAAAAAAAATATGCTATTAGTTTAAATAGAGATTATGCATAGTAATAACAGAGTTAGCTTAAAAGAATTATAAAATATAACATAATACAAATGTAAAATAGAACATGCATGCATATTAAATATGTAGCAAAATGGTATACAATTCCCTATTTACATGCCAAGATATAAAATTAGAAATATATTAACTTTTTCCTTGCTGATAAAAGGTGCTCCAAAATTTCAGGTAAAAGACCTTTACGAACATTCTTCTTCACAAATAAATTATTAGATGGTGTTTTAATGAATTCATTTGCTCCTAACTGATCACGAACAGCTGTTGACTGTAATAAGGTTGTATAA
>JAPDSC010149738.1:386043-405169 GCA_026290005.1 Latrodectus geometricus
TTATACAACCTTATTACAGTCAACAGCTGTTCGTGATCAGTTAGGAGTAAATGAATTCATTAAAACACCATCTAATAATTTTTGTCGTGTTTACTAATGGTGACTGGGGCACTTAAAATATGTCGAGTCGCAATGTCCTCCATGTTCCCATTACAAATTAATACCTCTAGGGGTGGTTGGAGCCAGGCTTAGAGTCTTCACTGCTTTCAATCTCTAAGCTGGAAGATTCAGGTGATACTACTATCTATAAGCTAAACGTCGTGCTTCTACTTTCGTATGAAGGTGCTTTATTCAAAAACAGAAGATGCTCTCTGACTTCATTCTCATAGTCTCAGACAGGCGGGCTTGGCGTTGCCAAGTGTCACCAGAAACAACAACAAAAATAATTGTGAAGAAGAATGTTCGTAAATGTCTATTACCAGAAATTTTGGAGCACCTTTTATCAGCAAGGAAAAAGTTAATATATTTCTAATTTTATATCTTAACATATAAATTGGAAATTGTATACAATTTTGCTACATATTTGACATGCATTCATGTACTATTTTAAATTTGTATGGTGATATATTTTATAATTCTCTTAACTTAACTCACAGTTATTGCTATGTATAATCTCTATTTAAATTAATAGCATATTTTTTTGTTAAAAAAGGAATGTTTGGATGAAGGATTAATTATCTACCATCAATGCTATAAGTTCTGCCATGAACTCTTCTGTCCATGGAATATACATATATTTTTTAAAACTCATATTGCATTATAGTGAAAGGTAAAAAAAAAAGTTCTTTTAACTGAAAAACAGGATTAAATACCTGTTAAGTCAAAATTTTCAGCCATCTTTTAAATTATTAGTCACAAACTAACTTGCATTTTGATAAACTTGCATTTTGATTTATTCTAGCATAGCTAACAATTTTATAGTTTTTGGATGTACTGTACAGTTTTAGTTGAATTGTGTAAATTCTTACAGACGATACAGTGAAATCATACAGATTTACTTTATTGCAAAATTAGCCTGAAAATATAAAAACGTTTCCAGTTTCTAATTTTTTAAATTATATTGTGCTCTAAAACATAACAAAACTATTTAAAGAAACATTACTATTTTAATAAAAAAATATGTTATTAATTTAAATAGAAATTATATATAGCAATAACTGAGTTAGCTTTAAAGACTTATAAAATATAACAATACAAATATAAAATATAACATGAAAGCTTGTCAAAAATGTAATATAATGGTATAAAATTTCCAATTTACATGTTAAGATATAAAATTAGAAATATATTAATTTTTCCTTGCTGATAAAAGGTGCTCCAAAATTTCAGGTAATAGACCTTTACGAACACTCTTCTTTACAAATAAGTTATTAGATGGTGTTTTAATGAATTCATTTGCTCCTAACTGATCATGAGCAGCCATTGACTGTAATAAGGTTGTATAACAGATTGTGAGCCATCATTATAGATGGATAAAATGAAGAAAAATCGAGTGTTGATATAGGATCACTATAATATCCTTTAACAGGTTCTATAACAGTTGCACAAGTGTAATCTTCATCAGGTTCTATTTTCAAAGTTGGAATAATGTAATCATGCTCAACAGCCTGCAAAAATAAATAAGCAAATATAAAGTAGGGGGAAAACATTGGTCTTACAAGCAAATACACAAATTTATCAACTATGAAGGTAGAACCCGAAAAAAAAAACTTTTATAAAGCAAATATACAAATGTTTAGCTTAAATATATATTTATAAATTTTTATATATATATATATATATATATATAGATATATATATATATATATATATATATATATCACATTCTCATAAAATGTATACATTTGAAATATTACTCATCAATTTAACTTGCAAAACTTTTAAAGGAAATTATATTTGGCTATATAATTAATAAAAAATCATTGGAGCTCCTTCATGCTTGACAGTTGGAAAATAATCACAATCAAGCTTGAGCTGGTGCTTTCCAGACGTGCACCTGTTGTGCTGTAGGATAAAGTGTCAAAGAAGATTAGTCAAGCCATATAACTTTCTTTCATTTATCAATCAATCAGGTTTTGTGGGTGACATCACTGTAGATGACATGGCATTAACATCTGTGGTGTCTTGGGAATTGCTGCTTCGCCGAAACTGTTTTGTTCATGTGCCTTCTAACTGCAATCATTGACATTAGATAATCAAGATGCTAATTTTATTTTTGCAGCAGTTTAATTTTTAGACGTTTCAACATGCTTCTATACCTAGGATCTCTTTCACTGCGCTTCTCCTTTTGTCCACTATTTTGTTTTCTTGAGCTTGTCTTGTGCGTATGCTGTTATACTAGACACTGTACTTGTAAAAAGGCCTTAAAATTGAGATATTTCAGTCATTTGCTTCAGCTAGATCAACCAGCTTGAAAATCTGAGTAATAAATCTGAGTAATAAGAGGACATTAAAAAATGTCCCTTTTATTCAAAGACATTTCCATTATTTTGATAACCACCTGTATATGTGTAGCATAAAATATTTCAAAATAAGAAGCATTTTTTTCCCCAAAACAGAAAACATTTATTGATTGAAATTATTGAGAATCAGATTTTTGTTCAAAAAATAATTATGAAAAATTCATCAGTATTTTCAAATACCAAAAACAGCTAAATGAATCTATGTATATATGTTAATATGTATACTGGCATGTAAATATCTAATTTACTAAATTAACTTCCAAATTTATAACTAAATGAACTTCTAAATTTAATTAGAGATACAATTTCAGGTAATAAATAAAAAATTAAGAATGTAATTTTGAATATAAAATGAAAAACCTCTAATAGAAAGATTTAAAAATGAATCTTATTTTTAAATCTTTAGATTAGAGGTTTTTTTTATTTTATATCCAAATTACATTTTTAATTCTCATTTATTAGCTGAAATTGTTAATTTTTTTAAACAGTTTTAAGATTAAATAATTTTTAAAATAAAAAGGATTATAGATAACCTTTCTAAGAAGTTGAGAAATAACTTTGATTTGTTGACCTCTACTTAAAAGGTATGTCAGTGGAACGCCTGTGACACGAGACATTTCCATATAATTGATAATGCACATGAGTTTTTCAAGTAAACGAACAGGCAACATTGCATCTTTCAAGCAGTATACAGCAAGCCTTCTTCTTGTTTGATCATTACCATTCTGAAAATAATATGACAATATATAATTGCATAGGTAGAATATATCAATAAATAAAATAATTTGGTAGTGCATATAATCTGTTAAAAATTATTTTATATACACAGGAGTTCTTAAAATCTATATAATACATAAAGGAAGACAAAACTAATCATCATCATTAAATAGTTTATATATTCAAATGCAACAAACATAAAAACAAGGAAAAAGATTATTTAAATACTTTTTTTATTTCAACAAAATATTATTATTTATTTTATTATTAAAATGCAAGCTAAAAAATTTAAGAATGCAATATGATTTCAATATACTAAATTTATTATACCTGCAAATCAGTAATTATAGTATGCTGAACATCTTCTTTTTGTTCTTGAAGAAAATGATAACTGACAGCATTCAAAGTATAAGATCTTAATTTATAGTCACGAAGGAGAATCTGCAAATTAATAAATTCGCAAAATAAAAAATTTACAAATCATATTTAAAACTAAATAAAAATTCAATAATTTTGGTAAGGCTTAAATATGAAAGTGTATTAAGTATATATGCATATATTTGTTGACATGTTTTGCAAATTAATGACCAAATTTTTAAATCTTTATAAAACTTAAGTATAGATACTATAAATTTTACTGAAAATCTAAATGAATATCGGCAAATAAGCATCTATAAGCAAATGCATTCTTATATGCATATAAATCCTATTTTCCAGTGGACATGAATATTTACAAGTCTGAACAAATCATGAATCATTAGTACCTTTAAGGACAAATCATTCATATTAGTTACACATGAATACAATATTATTCTTCCTTATATTGTAGTAAATTTTGATGCATGTCATATTACATTCTAATATTTCACATAAATTAACACTTAATTTATATTTTAAGACTGGTAAAAAGCTATTTATAATATTTTGAATACTGCAATGATATTTTCCCTTGTGTACTTTATTTACGTAAAAGCTATAATAAAGTGAGTGCTACAGATTTGTAATTTTTTATTTTGAATCAAAATTAGGAAAAAAAAAATTTGTATTAAATGTAATTCATTTGTTATTTCTTCCATTAAAATGCCAATATGTTGTTTTAATCACTTAACTCTCTTTCTACACATCAGCAAATTCCAATAAACTACCATATTTTCCTGTATATAATCCATGGATTATGTGTTAAAAAAGTTCCGAATTTCTTTCTGCGTATTATACACTATGGCAGATAATCTGATAAAAGCATTCTCCATCAGAAAAGCTTACAAGAAAGTTTTTAAAAAAATTACTGTGTATGTTTCATAAAATAAATAACAGGTGTTACCAAGATACACCTGAGTTATTTAAGCTATAATCTACTTTGTCCAATTATATTCAAAAACGAATTCGCTTTCTCATGAAGATATTACAGTTGCATTTTGCTAACGTCATTTCACAATTTGTCTTGACGTGAGCTGTTTCGTTTTGAAAATATTCAAATTCGTATACAGTTACATGGAAACAAAAACTTTTAAGTCACACAGCAGATTTAAAATTAAAAATGGTGACAAGCACTTTACCAATAGAAATTAAATAATTTCTGGTGATTTTGAGTACTGCAATTTCAAATATTTGTTTTACTAACATATTACAACTTTAAGACAAAATATTAGAATATTTATTTTACACAATTTATGAGAATATATTATAAAATATGAAAAGTTAAAACCTGAAGAAACAATATTACTTAGATTTGCTAAATATTCAAAAACCTGATTGTTTTCATAATAATTTTTCAATTAATAGAACAATATAGCTAAACTAATAACATGATATACATCATTATTGGATTAAATTTAGAAAATCCTTTTTTTATAACATTATATGCAGAACACTTACAAAAGCAATTCTTAATTTTCCAACTGAATTTCAATATCGGAATTAATAATTTGAACAATGAAAGTAATTATTCATTCCATTCATATATATTCATAAGATACTTATGCTCACTCAAACTCAAACTTTTATAAAGAACACAATTGTTCTTATATTCTCTTGAAAGATCAACTTTAATGTAATGTCTAAATACTGTATTGATTTTTATTCTAAGCAATTGCTTAAAATAAAAATTGTTAGGTTACTATAGTATGTTTAAATAAATATTTTTTATACTTCATACTTCTAATCAATTATTTTTTAAATACTTGCCAATAAATATAAGGAAAAATATCTTTATTGAATTTCCCAAAAAATTATTTTATTTCTAACGATTAAATTTAAACTTCATTTTAATTTATTTAGAAAAATAATTCCTGGTATTGGTTATCATAGAATTGTAACTATTAAACATGCAGTTTAAAATTTGTTGCATTAAGAAATCCAGTTTGGCATTGTTATCAGCAAATTTTGGCTCTGTATTTTGCTCAAGGCGATGGGATGGGTCCAAATAAGATTCAACCAACAATTCTATTAATATTCAGTTCTATTTTCATTTACAAGTGTTTAAATGAATAACTTTAACATATCATGATGTGACTTTTCAATGAAAATATCTATATAACGACTCTATAGTAAGTTTTCATTTTGAAATGATGATTAAATTAAATATATTTTAATTATATAATGGCATTAATGCATTTTAATCTATGTTGGAAAATTAAATTCAAAATTGAAAAAATTTTCATCTTTACAAAAATTAAGTAGTTAATTTTAATAAAGTCCAGAAAACTAGTAGAATTACTACTCACTTGTCAATTCCTCAAGATTTTCAGGAAAGTTGATAGATACCTTATGCTAATTTAAGGATCATCAGATTATCTTAAAAATAATTTTTCCCATTTAACAATTACTTTTATTAGTAAATTAAAATATTAGCAATATAAAACTTACAATCCTTAAAAAATAAAGTAAAAAGGAATATATCATGGCCATCAAATATAAGTATTCTTATTTGTTACAACTGGCAAATTAAGTATATATTTTGTGCTTTTTTAAAGAAAAAGGAAACTAGGAAATTATATGAAATTAAAATGTATTTATTAAAAATTTAAAAACCATAAATCACTAGTTTTTTTAAAATCATATTTAAAATGCTTACAGAAACACAAATTAAGAAAACGCTGGCTAAGCAGAATTGATACTAGCAGAATTTTTAATAATAATATTCAAATTTAGAGCTGCAATTTGAAAAAAGAGAAACTCTAGATTTGATTTGTCTGTCCCTTTATGATTGCTTTGTGCACACAAGAACTAATTACAAATCAGCCAACTTTTACCCAAGATTGCAGGATTTTAGGTTTTTACTGATAGCATGGAATATTTTACACATTTTTGTTTGCAAAACAGAAGATATTGATAATTTAAAAAAATCTTGTTTTAGAAAAGAAAAATTAATTTCTTTTGAGTTTTACTACTTCTCATGTATTTACAGAATAGCAATTTTGTTTTTCTTTATTCATGAGGTCAAATTTCACCATTCAATTTTAACTACTTTTTTAACTAATGGATGGAGTTGATATTGAGGCACTCATGGGTAGAAACAAGCCTTTTGGCATCATCGACTTGCGTTGTAGCTGATGTTTTGTGAAATTTGGCTAATAGTAATCCTAATAGTTTTTTTTCTTACCTTTAAATGAGAATTTTCTTTTCATTACAAATGTAAATATATGTTTTCAATTGTTAATTTTTTGATTTAAAATTACTATAAACATCTAATTTAATTGTGTTTAATTAATTATTTTTATGGTGAAATGATTGAAATTAATATTTTTGTGGATTGTAAATTTCACTATACATGCAAAGCATTTCTTTATAAATATTACCTTTAATATTCAGAAAGCATGAAGGACAATGTTTCATGAATGTATTTTAAATTCTAAGAATTTAGTGCAACTAAAGATTTATTTTTATTTAATTAAAATATGGCATTAATTAACATTGAATAATTAAATTAATTAAAAAATTGTATCAAGAAAATATGTTTGTTCAGCATGAATATTTTAACATGCAAAAGTTTAAATGAAGCATTTTTCTAAAAGTTGGCAGGTGTGTAATTAGACCATGATCTAAAATTTAAAATAGATTTTAAATTATTACAAATATCCATGTCCAAAGTGAGTAATAAATTCATGAACTGTTGACTGAAGGCCAGAATGTTAACTATTTGGTTGCACCTAGAAAAGACAACTCCTAATAGGCCATACAGATGGCAGAAAAATTGATGTATGGCATTTCAGCTCATTAATGAAATTAGTAATTAATAATATGATTACAAAAATCAAGTCTGGTGTAGCTTAAGATTGTTTCAAATAAGGTTAACTAATTTTAAAAACATAGATATTTCAAAATATAGAAAGATTATGTCAAAATTATAAGACTAAAAAGATCAATTTATAGCTGAAAAAAATATCACTATTAACAGATGCACAAAATTCCAAAAATCAAAATAGGGAAATATAACAAAAAAATGCCATGTAATAAAAGAAATAACATACTTGCAATAGATCAAGTTGTATTCTTCCTTCAATATTGATAATCTTGTTTTCACGTTTGCCCATTTGTCGAGATTGCAGTACAGATTTTCTTATAATCGTTTGAATATTTTTTATCCTACCAAGGAAAGGAAAAGTAGGAACTGCTAAGTGCTTGGCTCTATTTAAAAGATATGGAAAATCAAAATTTTGAATGTTATAGCCTGTTATAATATCAGGATCAACAGTACGAACAAAATCTGCCCATTCCTGTAAAAAAATAGTTTTCCATATTAAAATGACAAAAAAGAAATTTAACCTTTTGCTTTAATTTTTAATTTATTACATTTTACTCTTATATTCAAATTTAAAAACAAAATTTACTGCTTAAAAATATTAATGAAATTTGCTTATGAAAGTTTAGATAAATTCAGAATTGTTAATGAAATATGCAAATAAATAAAGGTTTTTAATGCACAAATTTATTTTGAAAAAACAATAAAGTTTGATACTTACAAATTAGTTTGTTGAAAAAAAAAATTAAATAAAGGTGACCAGTAAGTTTGATAAGCTATCAAAAAATTATTCTATATCAGCCTAAAGTTAAAAACACAGTCAAAACTGACTTTTTAAAAAAGGATAGCAATTTCAGCCAGATATACATTTACTTAAATGCTTAATTTTCTTCAAATAAAAGTTCAGTGAAAAAAAAAAAAAAGAACTTCCAATTTCTTCAGTCTAAATGTAGATGTAGAAGATTTATTTAAAAGAGTAAATAAATTTAAAATTTTATTTTCAGTGAAATATAATGCTTCCTTAATAAATAAAATTAGACAAATACATTTTTTGTTCATAGTTCTTAAAAATACCATAATTTCAATTCAAAAGAATTTAATAAAAGTACTGGTCATTATTACTGAGTGTGTGTATACACATATAATAATAATGAACAGTACTTGAAGTCAAATATTAATGACACAATAACTGTCCTATCAACTCCTTTACAAGAATTTTACTTGGATCTGTAAAAAATAAAGTTTCTTACTTCCTCAATGTACATTTTAAAAGAGTTTAATACCTATAATAATGATTAAAGTATATAATTATAATGTTATTTGAATCTTTATTAATTAATACATATAAGTTTTCTATCATTAAATATGTAGTATAAGGAATCAGATTATTATTTAAAATTTTTTTAATATATAGCATGATTATCAAGTGATATCTACTACCATTCAAAATTTTACTATAAGTATCTTTTATACCAATATGCACCAAAGTTATTTAAAATTTTTGATTAGGAAAGAAACAAATGCTACATTTGAGCATTAATAAATGAGTATATACACTATAGTAAATACAAATATTTGAAAAATAATAACTATTTAATTTACACTAAGGAATATTTTCAACTAAATGAAACAGCAAAAATTTAAGTCCAGTGGGTGATGATTGATTACATTTTTAATGCTAACGAACACTTGCACATTTTAAAGTGGATACATTTACTTTTAATAATCTTTAGTAACCTGAATTGATTATTCAATAATCATCATAGCTAAACTAAAATTAAATAAAAAAGGATTTTAAAATAAAAAAAATCGACTCCCTTTAAATAGCTCATGAAGAAGTTCCTCATTTTTGAAAGGTAAATATATCATACAGCATAAACATTTTTGACTCTTTATATATATGCTGTATATATTTTGAGATTGCTAACCAATCATGCTCAAGAAACTGTAAAGGAAAGTATAGTTTTAAATTAAAAATCTGTATTATTTTACAACTCAGCCCCAAAACAATATAAATCACAAAAAAAAAAAAAAAATAAAATAAAATAAAATTATGTATTGGATGTTGGACTGTACAAGTAGACGGCTATGCCTAATACAAGAATAGGATTTTAAATTCAAATTTGAAATGTATTTAGCTTCTAACATTATACATAATTGTAAGGTATTAAAATTATAATTTTTAAAATAAATAATAAACATATATACAAAATTATATATAAGAGCCCTTATAAAATTTTTAAAACTGTTTTTTAGGTATCAAATTTTTATGATTGTGTACTTTTTTAAATCATAAAAATACAATGATACAACATTACTCACTGCATTTTGAAAACTAAAAGAAAAATCAAATTAATAAAACAATATGAACTTATATCTTAAGCACTCTATGACTTACTTTTAACAATTCACGTTCATCTTGATAAGACAAAACCTGAGAACCCAAAATAGGTGCACATGAATTTAAAGTAAATACATTGCGTATAAATGGTGACTTTTCACCTTGCCGAATAACCATGTTGGCTATTTGAATAACTGGATCATGTTCAGCTTCAGGAAAAATACCTTTATAATAAAAAAAAATTTGGTTTTATCAATGTAGAATTTTATATATTCATATTACAATGCTCTTCATAAATTTCAGCACTAGTAGAAATATTTTTATAATATATATTATAATGTCTTACAAACTCCTAAAAACTTATATCATTAAATTGAACATTAAAATAGCCTTTGAGTCATTTATTAAAGAACTTTTTAAAAACATCAGTAATTATCAAACATCAGAACTTTTTCAAAACATCAGTATTGATTAATATATAACATTTCAATAAATATTTTAAAAAATAAAAATTTTTTTTAAAGCAACTTGAACAAAAATTCTACTATGTAAATGGTTTAAAGGTATTTCATTTGATTATGTAAATGGTTTAAAGGTTTTTTTCTAAGAACAATGTTTGTTCTTAGAAAATACCTTTAAGCCATTTACATAAGCATATAAAAAATAGAAATAAAAATTTAAAATAATGGAAGTTATAAATTGTGGTATCAATTAACTGAAGAATATACATATAAATGACACCACATTTTTATTTATATTTAAAGTAATGATTGCCTTTTTATAATCTGATGCAGAATATTAAACTTTTCATACATTATACAAATGCATACAGATAAGATAATTTGAAATATGAATATAAGCCACAGTTGTCAGTATAGTTTACAATGCTTGGTTTGTTAGGTACTTTATGACCTTTTTAAATAAGGGCTAATTAAATAGCGACCTACAGTTTTAAATGCATTTTGAATCACTACAATCTTTTACACCTGAGTTGGAAACAGAAATCACAAATAATAGAAATGAAGATGATGGATGCTAACCATTCAGCCACCAGCTGGCCATGATAAATTTATAATTCATGCTTTTATGATTGTCATTTTTTTAGTATTATTCTATCTAAACATGAATTTAACTAATTAACAATAAATTCAATAAGTCACATTAAAAAAATTTCACAAATAGAATATGAAACAAATCAACCAATATTTATAAGGGACAAAAATACAAGAGTAAAAAACGGAATATTTTACTAATATATTTCCCACTTTAAACTATGTGGGTTTGAACTAATTTATATACAAAATAAAACAAGCTAATTAAATTAATAAATTTGAATAATTATTTGATTGTGGTGTAAAATAGCAAACTTCCTTGTAGTGCATCCTGAGTAACACTAAATCTGTAACAACTTTACCTCTTAAGTCCTTTCTTATGTCTCTGGATAATTTTAAGAAATTGGGAATTTTATTTTTGGCAAGATATATTAAGTAATAAGAGTGCTTCAGAGGAATGCTGGCAGTCTCTCACATGAAAAAAGGACCTAACTCTAAACTACTTTAGTTAAAGAGGCTGCTGATGTATTTTTTATTGTTGAAGCTAATTTGTCCTAGGAATCTTTGAAATTCTACAGATTTTCTGGGTATTTTTTGTATGTACTACCTAAGTGAAGAAAAGTTGCTAATAATATACTTGTGAGTATAAAGTAAACCTTGATATCATCTTTTACAATTATTAATAACTTTGACTCTGTCATAGGCACTGAGTTGGTTTGAATTAAAGTTTGTAAAAATGATGTCTAGTTTAAAATTTAAATGTGGTACAACCTGTATGATAATACAAAATTATCTTTTGATATCCCTTCCTTTTCCAGGAAGACTGTCTAATGGAAGATTTTGATACACATAGTATTAGATGGAACTATTCTGACTACAACAGTGCAGGCAAAGTTTGTTTTGTTTTGTTTTGGTTGGGTTTTATGGCGCAAGGTCCCAGTGCAGGCAAAGAGGTGGAGGGTTTGTTACACTCTATCCATCTAGAACATGTACATCACTTTTCAGATTTACCACCTTATTTTCATTAAGGCAGTACCCTTATTACTTCTGACTTAATGATTGTATCAGATGATACCAAAAGAAAAGCCATCTACGATCCTGGCTTCGACAATAGAATAATTATCCCAACAATTAAAGAGGTCTCTTCTGTATTGGGAATGCTAGATATAATAAACCTAAATGTAGATGGAACTCAAAAGTCAATTGGAGAGTTTTACTGAGGACCTAGAGCAGATTTTTAAGGATAACAAATTTTATATTTTAGAAGCATGACATAATATTAAAAAAGTTAAGAGATATTATCCTTAGTGTCACTAAAAAGTATATTCCCAGAAATAAACCACATAATTATAAACCATTTTAGTCATCTCAGTTTCCAGTTTTGAGACCAGTATAACAAGGCCCATGTTTCTGATAAGCAGTCAAAAAAGGCTGAAGAAGTACAAAAATGGAGAAATTGTGTGACTTCTCTACAAAAAGAAATTTACAAGGCAAAATGAAAAAGCTTTCATTCTTTTTCTAGCACAAAGTATTACAGGACACATATGAAGAAAGTTATTAAATGTGTTAATAATTTAAAGACGAATGCCCTGCATACTGTTAAGACACCTTTTGGGGATGGCCATAAGATGACAAAAATAATGCTAATGCTTTTATTTCATTTTATTCTTCATCACATAGATTAAATCAAGAATATAAAGGGAATTTCTTGAAGAGAAATATTCGGAGAGTTGTGACTGGTTTGACTTCCCCAACACCAATGGGTATTTGATGTTGATTTTACTAAATACAAAAACATGAGGGCTCTATAAAATTTTTCAAAAATAAGAACAGTTCTGCCCCAGATTGCATACACTCAGAATTTACAAAGAAATTTGAGCTTAAAGTCCAGTCTGATATTGATAAATAGAAGCTGGCATTTAAATGTTACTGCTGCTTGAAAAAAGCTATAGCGACCCCTTTACATAAACAGGGTAAGCCTTATGAACAATTCAACAGTCAGACTTTTAGTCCTTACTAGTATACTAACAAAAACTATAAAGCGAATGATCGCTGCAAGACAAATTAGTTTTCGGAGTGGTCTTCTATGTAACTCTCATTTCAAATTGCGACATTTTCACTTACAGCCATTGACTTATCTTAGTAAAAATATCAAGGATGAACTCAACATCCATAGATCTGTTTTAGCTACTTTTGTTGACTTTTTATCAGTATATGACAAGGTCTGGTGATCTAAGTTAGTTTCTAAATTAATGTTTTTGGGTATCATGGAAATATGTTATGCTGATTAAAGAATTTCCTTGGCCAGTGGTTTCTTGAAGTGAAATACGGATTACAAACAAATGCAGTCAAGACTCTCTAAAGGAGCTGTCTTAAGCTCTATATTGTTTAGTGTCTCTGTTCACTGATGACCTGGCAATGTTAAATAGTGAAGGAAAAATAGTATACAACTTACATACAACACTGAATAAAGCCCTTGATGGGTGGTTGCAATTAGGGATGCAGCCATGATACTCTGAATATCACTTTCAAGCTCTTTATTCAAGCCATTTTTAAATATTGTTTTGATATTTGCTGCTCCTGGTATCATTCAGAAACTTGTAACTATCCTGAACTAAGTGCAGTATAGACCACCTCTATTCAGGCAATGCAGTGTCCTACTTAAAACCAATCAATTAGAATCATTATTGAAAGAGATTAAGTTCTTTTCTTTAAAAAGTTTAAATGGCTGCAAAACAGTGTTTTGGAAAAACTTCAATGTCAATGCAGCACAGAGAAGCTTTAACAATCTAAAAACCTTTTTTTATAATATGCATATTTTATAGCTACTGATCTTGATAACACAAGAGTTCACAGGTTCTTTGTGAATATTCTTGTCCCATGAATCAGTGAGCTCTTGGTTCTTTTGAAATTAGATATGGATGTTTATAAAAGTCACATGAGCAAGTCATTAATTGAAGTATATGTTGTATCTACTATTGAAAATAGATACCCAAGAGATTTGTGGTCACACCTGCCTTTACAGATGGATCCATATTTGATGACGAAGACAGCATGGGAGCCGAAGTGTATTGTGATTTTTTCTTGTTATGCTCCTATTGGGGCTCACTACACACTACAACTGTGAAATGGGGTTATTAACATGACATTAAAGCATCTGTCTGGCAGTCCTCTTTCCATAGCGTGGTTATCTTATCTGACTCTATATCAGCTTTCCAATCTATTGCAAACAGACAATATCCACATTTTGCATTGCAGACTTTGTAAGGTTGCTTCTTTCCAATGGATTCCAGCTCACTGCAGGATTCCTAGAAATAAGGGTGCTAACACCCTCCTCAGTAGCTCTGCCTACTTATTTCATCTGCTAGACATGTGATTGGCTATTTAGCACTAAACCAGATGAAGGGGAAAAAACGACTTCGCCATTGATGCTCTGCTCTATGTTCAAAACTATAATGAAAAAAGGATCAGGGTTACTTCCAAGACCACTTAATAACCTTTTTTTCCCATTCAGTAAAATTACTGATAAGGAGAAGAAGTGCTGCTAGAATTAAACAGAAGTCATTGTGTGATTGTGCCATTAAGTCTTTAGTTTTAAGTCAAAGCTATTCCTGATTTTCCTAGAAGCACAAGTGTGGCACTTTTTTAACTTTCTACAGAAAATGACTGTTTGCCAGTGTATTTGTATCAATTCAAATTAGCATTCTCCTTAGTATAAACAAGATCAAATTTTTTATGCTAACCATCTTTATTCATGACCCCATACTGCTATTTTTAATATGTACTATTAAGAATTATTAGAAGGCCAGAGAACTAATGCCATAACCAATTTTCTGGGCATTTGTAATAAATAAATAAACATTTGTTTTTAAAAACAACAAATTGCATATTTAGAATTCAAAATGCAATACTAAAAATAAATAAATTAAATATTACAAAAGATATTAATTATGATTTATTTATTAATTTGCTAAGCATAACACCTAATATAAAAAGTAAAAAGAAATGTAACAACTATATTTTAACATAATCTTTCATTTTAACCATTAACATATAATCATTTGTTTTATTTTAAAGAATTTTTTTTTATTCTATTATAAAAAACTTTAAACTTTTTTGCAAACGAAATAAAACATAAGTTTATACCTTTACGACCAGCACATTCAATATCAAAGCTCAAAATGCGCACTGGAGCTATTTTAGACCAATTTCCTTCAGGCTCATGAGATATAAAATCATTCCAGGCAACATTTAGTTCAATTTGGCAACGAGATGCGCTTTTCTGTTTTTCTGTTAATAATTTGTATTTACCAGCTGGTATTTCAATCCAGTTACAACCAACAACTTTTGTATCCACCATAAATCTGAAATGAGAATGCAGTTATTACAGACTAAAAGTTTACTTTTAGAAACAAATTATTGATCATAAACTTACTTTTATGAACTCTTTAATTTGGAAAAAAATAATATATATATATATATATATATATATATATATATACTATACATACAAGAATTAAATTTTCATTTCACAAATAAATTGAAGTATGAATAATAAATATCACAAAATGATTTTCAAAATTGACAAATTAAGTTCTAACCTTCGAAAACAATGTTAATTAAAGGGAGAAATTTGGTACAAATTAACTTTAGCATTAAGAAAATTTACAGTAAATTAGAATAGATAAATTTAAATTCTGTATCAATAGTAAATTTTAAATAAAAATACAGCTATTAAAAGAAAATAAGTTTATAAAGAAAGCATGTTTCATACTTTTAATGAATAAAAATAAGTATTTTAAATTCATAAAAATTTTTAAAACATGTTTATAATGAAAGAACTCTCAAATGTATAAAATTTCGTATTATTTAAATACAGTTATTAACAGATCACAAAATTATTAATATAATTCTGATATAAAATAATTTTTGTTCAAAAGATATCTTATAATAAACTAAGATAGATATTTGTTCTTTTTTGATTGAAACATACTTCATTTTGCTCTAAACACAACAATCAATGACAGTGGCCTAGAAAGATATCTTATTTAAAGTTCAGGGTAAATCTTTGGAAAAGTAATATTAAATTAATAATGAGAATAACAGTGCTGTTATAAAGAACAACTTTTAATAATTCTGAACAATTAATTTATTCTAAAGGAAAGCTGTGTTATTTAAGTACTGTATTGGTCATTCTAATACCACAAAATTTGGTAATCATACTCATTCCATTATCAAGACTGATTTATAATTATTAAAAATTTTTTGGCCCTTATTTAAATACCTTGTAAATATTTTGACTTTTTACTAAAGGTTCCATAATGGTTATATTTCTTTTCTATTTAAGTTAATTGATTTAATTAATTATGAAACAAAATTTACAGTAATTATTAAAATTTAAATAAAAGTTTATTGAATTAAAAAATAATTTTACATATTTTTAAAAATAAATTGAAATAAGATTTATTTATACTTGCATAAAATTAGTTCGACAAAATATTTTTACACTAAAATTCATTAGAATAAATATTAAATTTGAATTATCTTTTTATAAATACACATGTGTTTTTTTAATAATTTGTACTCTGAAAATATTTTAAATTACTACAAAATTTAAATTCCCTTGTTACATACAATACTTTAAATCTTATATTTCATTGTTATTGAAGAATAAATATTATCTTAATGTTGTAAGAATTCTTAACTTTTTATTTCATAAAAAACATAAAGTTTCTTAATAGTGTGCCAAAATTTATAATTCCAAAAATTAAAAAAAAACATTTTTTTAAACAAAAAATCCATTTTAAAAGCCTAAACACAATTTAAATTTCACCTTATTTCAAAGTCAATATTTGTTTCAAAAGCAGGCAAGGTGAGAGTTCCAAAACGACCAAACTGCATTGAACGACTCAACAAGCGATTGCAAGCTGCTAATAATCTAGGTAACAAAACTGTTACTTTTAAATAAGGTATTTTCCCAGCATTTGTAAAGCCGTAAATATCTAGTAAAGAAAAAATAATAAAAGAATAAATGTATTTTTTCTATACATATATTACTTTTCTATACAAATTTGAATTACTTGAGCAAAACTAATAAAAATTCAAATTACTTTCTTTCTGTACTATTTCCACTGCAAGAACTGCATCAGTAACATTATTTTTACTAGACATTTCAGAAACTACTGCACGGTTTAATGTTTCCTAACACAAAAATAAATTTGTAAAGCTTTAAATCATCAAATATGAATATCTTAAAATAAATAGGAGTAAAGTGCAAAAACTAGAAACTATTTTTTCTTTTAACAGCTTAATATATAAATAAATGTTTCACAATATTCTCATAAAATTTATCATTCCTTCAAAACAAAATTATAGAAGCAGAAAAATTTGCTTTTAACTAATAAGAACTAAAATTGAAAACCAAGTAATAAACAGGGGTAAATAAACATAAATGTAAAGTTATGTGAGTTAAATACAATGATATTTAGAAAAGAAAAAAATATAATAATTTATATTGCATTTGTAAAATTTCTTATTGTAGTTAAGAAAAAAAAGAAAATTTGTTATAATTTAAACAAGTTAAAACAGTTAATAAAGATTAACATTCAAATACATTTATTTGAAAATTCTTTTCTTTAAAATCAAAATTAAATTCAATTTTAATAGAGCCTTAGAGCTAGGCAATTTCTGTATACAGATAATGAGCACCTGAAAAAAATTAAAAACCTTACTTAGAAGAGATTTTTTAAAAATAAATTTCTTTTGAATTTAATCATTTATTAGGTACAAAGTATTTCAAAATGATTCAATAGCATTTAATTTTAAAATAAATCCAAATTTCACACTATTAATTTTTCACAATACATAAGAATTAATTGTAATACTACAAGTGATTTAAGAGAATGTTTTTTACAATTAATACATAAGGATTAATTGTAATACTACAAGTGAATTTAAGAAAATGTTTTTTAAGGAAAAATAAGATTCGGCATTCCACAACCACATATTTTGAGCCAGTCAATCTGAATTTCTTAGTCTGTTGGGGCGCATATTTGGGAATTTTCTAATTTTTTTCATGTATCAAAAATTAAAATTAAGCTTTTACTTACATTTTTATTCTTTGTGTTAATGAATTGAAATATGTATAATTTGATTTTCTTTTTGTGTATGTAATTATAAAGCTATAATAAAGATTTAATTTTGAATGCATATTTTAGTAAAAATGTAAACAAAAAAATAAACAGAAAAAAAATTATACCATTTTTTTAGCCTTTTGTTTGTTTAAATTTATAAAAAATAAATGCATTTAAGTATATGAATAAAATTTTTTCATTTTAATCTTTCAATACAAATTTTTAAGAGATACATAAATTATAATTTTATCAGTACATAATAATTTATACAACGTAAAGCATTAAATAAAAGCAATCATACATTAAAAAGAATATTACAATATAAAACTCAAATTAATTACATTAACATAAGAATGTACATACAAGTAAAAAGAAAACGAATACTTTCGTATATAGCAGTATCTTGCATTTTTATTTAGATTATTGATAAACTTTTATCAATAATCTTATATAACTCTTCCCTTCTTATCCAATTACTTAGAAATGTAATTGTTATAATATTTCACAACACTTAAAGAAAGTTAATCTTTCTGCTGAACTAAAAATTATGACATAGAAGTATAAATTGAAATAAGTAAACTAATTCATGAATGTAATAAATTTTATTAAATTTTTTTTCACACTATTTTATAAAAATTTTGGCATTAGAAACACACTTTACAACAAATATTTTTTTTTCAAACAATAAAATGATTCATTTACAGGAAGTGTTGAACATAACATATAAAAATGTGTTTCCTCTAAATTTCTACTTGATGACATTTAAAGTTGGTTGGGTTTTATGGTGCAAGGTGATGACATTTAAAGAGTAAATTAAACATTAAAATAATACACAATCATTCTCATAATAATTCTGATTGATTACATTTATGATGATTACATTATTTCTGAATACATTTATGATGCACAGCTAAGTCAATAATATCATATTTTGAAAGTACAAAAAAATATGTATAATTATTATATTATATATTAATAAAATTTTGGTATTTAGAACTTCCATAATTCATCAGAAAAAATTACATTTCTATTAAAAAAATAATAATGTTCCAAGAATTATAAAGATAAAAATTAGAACTAAAACTGTAAGACATAATTACTCAGTGAAAATTTATTAAAGTAATGACAACCAAAACATTATTTTTGGTGTTTGAACTTTATAGAATAAGTGTAAATTTATT
>JAPDSC010149739.1:0-28785 GCA_026290005.1 Latrodectus geometricus
TATCTATATATCAAATAATTCAGCTGTTTCATACCCAAGATGTTCTCTACATTATTATAGTAATAATAAAATTATCTTTGTTCTACTCAGTAACAAAATTCAGGGATTAATTTAAAAATTTAGAAGGATATTACAGCTTTATAAATCTCTAGGTTAAAGATAAAAATTTTAGTAGAGAGTAAATGTTTTTATTATTTAGTTGACATTTATATTAGGGGATATTTCATGCCAAAACATTTAGATTTCCTTATTGTTGAATTATTATTCATGTCATATGTACATATTTACTAATATTTACAATGTGATAGAATCACAGCAATTTAATTCACATATTTTTTGAACGAACTGATGATTTTATTAAAATTCAAATATTTAAGCCATTAACATATATACGAAAAGTATTTAACTATATTTTCTCTTGTAATATGAACATTTTTAGGATATTTAAATATACATTTTATTTTATTACTCCTTAATTCTGGCTGTATTTTATAACCCATTATCTTATATTTATAGAATTGAATTATTTTTTCTTTTCTTAAATTATTTTCAATGCCGAAACAGAAGGTATTCATCACGGATTTCAGAGATCCAAAAAAACTCATCACACATCTCGATTTAAAAACTATTTTTAGATGAATATATACTTTTCAGAAATATACCATGAGCAAAATATGTCGTCTGTTTCGACCATTTCAGGTTTTTATTTTTAACGCTCACTCACTGCGAATCCAATATCAACCAGAGATTTGAAGTGAAATATTACTATTCGTTATTAATGGATATGTAGGTGAACATATATGGGTATTGTTGATAGAACTTTCCCAAAACATTTTTCATCTCACTTTTCTAAAAAGTGAAAATAACGATATGCAGTACTATCATAAAAGTTTTAATCATTGTCTGTGAATTCTTATAGAGGTATAGAATCCGCAGGATATTTTACCAGACACATGTGTGGGGAAATTTAGAATTCTTCTCATTACAAAGCGCTCATATTTTTACTTGTCACTTCCGAAATGAATTTTCAGTCAGTTTCTCTTAATATTACTCTCAGAATTGCCTTGAACATTGATATACACATTTTAACCTCTAATTATAGTACAATATTAAATTATACTTTGAAAGTTTCTGTAATTTTAAGTTCTTACTAATTGAAAAAAATTTAGATTATTGTACAATTTACGGAAACATACTGATGCCGAACTAATGGTGATTACTATTAATTAATACATTAGAATTCAATAATTTACGCTGTTTTAAATTTTTATATTAAATGATTTTCTTAAATTTTTGTTCAATTCAACAACGAGAGTTCTACAGCATACTATATGAAAAATGATT
The DNA here is from genome assembly GCA_026290005.1 of Latrodectus geometricus. Lineage (NCBI taxonomy): Eukaryota > Metazoa > Arthropoda > Arachnida > Araneae > Theridiidae > Latrodectus > Latrodectus geometricus. Next base: position 1,345 of record JAPDSC010149739.1, read on the forward strand.
AGAACACTATCACAGAGGTATTGTTCATTAAATTTTGCAAATGGTTGAAAATTATGCAGATACATAGAAAAAAACTCTCATGAGATCAACTGAAATATTTTTAATGCATCATTTTTTTCCATAATGCTTCAATTCGTTGGGAAAAATTGATAAAATATTTAAAAAAAAAAAAAAAAAAAAAATACGAAATGATGAGTGAGATCGCATAACTTAAACACAGTAGAAAATTTTTAAACTCGTGCTGCAAAAGAAATCAATAGATATAGGAAGCACAATATGATAGTATTGAAGGCTTCAAAATCAGATTTTATAGATTAGTCCGTCGAGCAAAATAATCTATGGTTAAAAATATACAAAAACCTACTTATCGACAATGTTACAAATATAAACCATGTATAACTTTAATTATACTAATTTGAATATATATTCTAATTTTTATTTTATACCTCAAAGCCATTAATAATTTTAAAAGTTTTAAAAAAGTGAATTTTCAGTTAATCTTAGTAATGTTTACTTTTAGACTATTGCAATTTATTTTGTAATTTTAGTACTTTAGTTGGGGTTTTAAATATATTATAATTGAGTTTTTTTCCCTCCTTTTAAAAGATTTTTGTGAACCCTAATTCTTTCAAAGTAATTTTGCTGTTTTTCTTTCAGAAATGATTACTAAATTCGTAGAAAAATTTATGTATGTCGAAATACATACCTATACTTTTCTACGAATTTTGATATATCGGAAAGATGAAAAAACAAACAAAAAAATAAATAATAAATAAAGCTTTAGAGGGTTAGAGATATTAATTTTTATTCCTGAAGTGCATTTATTTCCTGTTTACATTAATATGTTTAAGTACATGAGAATACATATATTTTAAGTAGTACATATATTTTAAGTACATGAGATTTAATTAAATGGAAAACTGCAAACAATCCATTAAATAGTTTATAAGTGCATGTTCAATGAGTTTACAAATTTCATAATATTAATCTTAAATTGATTATGGATAAGATACAGTGGATACATTCATTTCATCATTCAAATAGAATAGACATTCATTCTAGATGGAATTTGAACATCACTTCAATAAGTTCTTTGAAAAATATATGCTAATGAATAAAAATCGAAATAAAGTAAAATGACTCTCAAATTGTAAGTGGTTCTTGACTTAAAGAAATACGAATGACACAAAGACAATTTAACAAAAATCTTTCTCTAAAAAACCGTTTTCTGTTCTAGAAGGAATTTATGTTTCATCATTAAATATACTACTTTAGATTATTTCGTTTGACAATTGAATTTATTTAGCGTTTTTTCACTATCAAAAGTTAACCTTTATAGAATTTCTAAAATACTATCAAGTTATTTAAATTTAATTTCCTTCATAAAAAGAAGGAAAAGGCAGGCTATAAACATTATTTATTTCGATTTTAAAAGATTGAATAGAAATACTGCAGCACTTGATCATTGAAAAGTTTGGTTTATATATTAAATATGTATTCTATTCAATTATATTTAGTAAATTTGTTACATTTATTATTTATTTTTGACATCATAATTATACCTGAAATGTATATTTTTCATAAGAATACACATACTTGAGTTACTAACTATATTCTTTCTAAGTTGTGAGATCAGTGAATAAATAATTCAGCTTACTGGAAGCATAAAGAAGTATTTGAGATAAAATTATTTAAAGTAGTTGGTGTAAGTAATTGATATTTCATTGTAGGGGTTTTTAGAAAATATTACTTTTCATATTGTTTATATAGTTTTAAAAATAAAAGAACATAAAAATATTCAATAATTATTATTTTTTTTGCAAGAAAATAAAACATTTAAACTATTTCAATATTTTAATTTTCAGTTGGTAATAAAAGATTTTACATGATGAAATAGTTTACATAAATATCTAAATCTACATATGAGTTATATTTATCTATACATTTAAAACTATTTGTTATATAATCCCTAAAATATTTTAAATTAATGTCACCAAAACCTTCGTAGAAGTCGATACTTGATCTAAAAATTGATTTTTAAAAGTTAACGCTTATACAGGGATTTTACTTAAAATAGATTGTGGCTAAAAGTTAAGTACATAATTACTAATTATGACATAGATGAATTTATGAAAATTATTCAAGAGTAAAGAGTCTTTAAAGTAATGAGTTAATTTATTTATTTAATCAGTTGGAATCAATAAAGTATGCAAATATAGACATATTTTTATTCATTTATGACTAGTATTGTATGATTTATTTAATGTTTTTAATTTTGAAGGAAATATTTTTCATGAATATAACTGTTCTAAGTTTTAGCGGCTATGTAATTTTCTGTGTCTATTTAACTTACTCATATTTTCATACATTAATATTAAAAACCATTTAAATAAAAATAGCATAATCAGGAATGATTAGGCTAATCATCTTGGTGGGTATGAGTTTGGTGCACACACATAATTCATCATATAATCTACCACTCAATATAAGAAGTTGAGACCATTTAAAATAAATATTACCTATAAAAATAAATATTTTAAGATATCCTTATAAATTATGAATGTAAACATGAATGCATGACATTACAATTAACAAAAAAAATATATTTTTCAATAAAAAAAAGACATTATAAGCATTTTTCTCTCCCTGTGATAATTTTCTAATACAATGACTATTTCAATGTGAGAATCAAACCAACTAAGATAACAATCAAATTAACTCGACCAAAGAGAGCAAATGTGATATGAAAAATAACATAACCCAGTCAAATAGAATCAACTGAATCTGCCACTGAAGTTATGTATTAAACACTCTAAAATATTTATTGATACTTAATATAATTAATCGTGACTTGTAGCTTAACTATTCAAATTCATATATTCATGGAGTTAATTTCAACACTAATGATTTACATATATACACAAATATCAGAAAGGATGTAAAAACCTTTCAAATTACTTTCATTTTATGTTTTTGAAAATTAGAGTCCTAAAATTTAACAATAATTCAAATATGTAATTGACAAAAAATTAAAGTAACAACAACAACATTTTAATAATATGCTTATCATTCATGCAATGCATGATTCATACATTTTCTCTTTCAATTCAGTGTTGTAATATGGATTAATTTGACTTTTCTTAAGTAATATAATTGATGTAATTAAAACAATAAACGTATTGAATAATTTTTCAATTTGTTAAAGGTTTGATTTAGGAATTAAGTTTTAATTTTCATTGTAAACGAAATATAAGCTTATTCTTATTATGTGACATTAAAATTCCTTTACATTAAGACAGTAATCATTATTATTTCTGTTAAATTTTCTGTTTATTATTTCTGCATTGTTCAAAATAATATTAATTTATGATTTTAGTAATGATTATTAAAATTATTTACAATAATCTAAAATGTTTGTTCCATACGTAATTACAATTATTAGATAACAATAAATACATAAGTAATTTGTTTTTAATTAAAATTATACTTAATGAGACTTTTAATACTACGTTTATAGTTGAATTCATTTTTGATTTTTAACAATATTATTACAGTATTGTAGCTTTTCTTTATGGGTGTTTCAAAGTTACTTGATTAATTATTTAATTTCTTACAGGTATAATTTTTAGGGCTAAAATTTTAACTAATATTTATGGAAGATAATTTAAGCAATGCTTAAATTATCTTACATAAATATTAGAATTACGTAAAGTATTTTAGGTAATAGTTATTAAGAGCAAAACAGTTAAAAGTACAAAAATTAGTTTTACATTTCCATGGATAAATTTCATATCAGTTCCATATGAAAATAAGAAGAAAATATTTGTGAATAGGAGAAATTAATAAATTGATTCACAAAACTCAGTAGGCGTGAATCAATTGAACTAAATTATTCTATCAACTTCAATGTTTACTAGAACAAGGCGGTGACGCTGTTGCGGCTAGAGATCAATATGTGTAATTTCTAACAATTATAGAACTGTGTTGTCTACATTCTAGTATGAATTGATCTGAGATTATGACAATATCTGAACCATGTTTATATATTCTTATCGCTATTCAGCTGAATATCTGAATGGCACCAGAACCATCAGTCCTTTCAAAAGAGAATGATTTCATCGATTGACCTTGAATACTTAATACAATATATTGGGATATAATGTTATGCAGAACTACATAAACAGTTTTTATTTTCAGTTCTTTTATTTTTAAATATTGTAAAGATTAAACAATGATTTTGGAAATTGTTATTTTTCATTGTCACACATAATATTTAATACACAGTAAACTATTTACATTATTTGGACAAATTAAATTAATTTTAATTTATTTATTAATTAAATCAAATAGAATCCAGAAAAATATATTCCTTGTTCATGTCTTAATTATTATTAAATGGTTTTCGGAAATTTATGTTAGATGATTAATCATATTTTCTTGGCATTCGCTCTTTTACTTTTTTTAAGTACTAAAACACTTTTGCATAAATATTTAAGTTATCTTTAATATATTATCAATCAAAATTTTTTTATTAATATTTAAATATTATAGAGTTATGCATTGTTTGCAAAATGGTGTTCATTCATACTATCCTTTGTAAATCAATTTATTATTTCTAAACTCATTTACATTTTTTGTTTTTAGTTCATCTCTTCTTTACCACAAATCTAATTTCAACTTTCCTAAAAACTCCTTTATGAGTGTCATATAGTCAGCTAAAAGTTCAGTTTTATTAAAAACTTATATCAAAATACGTGCATAGCTATTTTCAATTTATTTTTATTATGGGGTTTAAGAAATGCTTTTTAAATAAAAATATCTTACCATCTTTGAACCTAATTACTTTTACTATGCTTGAATAACGTTTGTAGCTAATTTGGTTTAAAACATAGGATAAAACCAATACAGAACTTAATAATATAAATAAGTATCAAATGTAAATAAAGTACCATTACGGTTCACATAAATGATTTTAAAGAACATGCACAAAAGATCAGTTTGTCAACTCTAAATATCAGCTTACCTTTCGACATATCTCCAACTCAGTAGAAAGAGAGTACTCTTTGAAATGGAAGTGAATGCTTAATCCTATCCAGCATTGAAAAATTTTTATTTCCTCTATTTTTAAGGTTACCTTTAAAAAGTGAAACCTGTTTACTTTTTTCGCATGGGCATCTTTTTAATTTAGGTATAAATATTTTTCAATTTCTTCACATGTGACAGAATCACTCATTCGTAAATGGATGGTATATAACAGGGGTGGCCAAGACGTCGACCACGGTCGACTGGTAGACCTCGAAGACATTTTAGGTAGTCCACGCGACCATCCCGATAATGGCCTCGAATATTAAGAAATTAATTTATGACTTATGACATAGAATCAATGAATTATTTAAAATAAAAATTTACTACAGTCTACGCTTTAAGACTCAAAACAAACCATGAAAAGATTTACGATTTAAAGACTTTTGATTAAAGGCTTATGATTTAAAACCTAAAACGGACATAATGAACGTGATAAAAACATTAAAAAACTATAGAAAGGTATGAATCTCAATTAAGAAAACATGAATTGAGAAACTTCAATAACATGGAGTAAGAGGGCATCCATAATCCAAACCGAGACTTCGAAGATTTCGCTTAACACTTACTTGTTTTGTTTGAAGAATTTGAAAGAAGATTCGCTCACTTAATTAGGTTGAAAGAAATACTCAATTTTATGATATTTCCATATTTAATGAAAATGTAAACATTGATGGAGTATCTGAAAAAGTAGGACATTTAAAACATATCACATCAGTCACGGTCGAGGAAGAAATTATTGAATTAAGATGCGATATATTTCTTTAATCCAGAGAGATATATTTAGAGATACTGATTTTTGAAATTAATTTCTGAAGAATGGTTTCCAAATATTTAAAAATTGATTTTGCATTTTAAATCACTCTTTGGATTGAGCTATCTTTGCGAATCTGCATTTTCAATCATGAACATAAAACAAACATTGGTCGCATTTAACAGATGAACATTTCATTTTGTGTTTATGTATTGCAATAAGCTCGTACAAGCTACAAAACATGTCGGAAATATACAGTGCCAAATTTCAACTAAACGAAGTGAATAGGATGGTCAGTTTTTGATATATGAATATTTTGATTATTTTCGTCAGTAAATATTTATTCCGTAAATATTAATATTTACAATTATAAGTTTCTTTTTAGAAAAATTACATAATTTACCATTTTTTCTTGGTACGGAAAATAAATATGTACGTTAAATTAGCTCTGCCATTGGTAGACCGCCTTCAATTTTTTAAATGTGGAGTAGACCCCGGATCCCAAAAGTTTGGCCACCCCTGCTATATAAGATAATATTGGAATGTCATACCTGGTAAATATTAAGAAGTAGTCATTATCTGTTTGCCTATCTTTTAAAGTGAAATCAAAGAAATTATATCGGGAAATTTTAAGTATTTCATATTTGAAGAGAAAGGGTTAGAAATATATAATTTTTTCTAATTATTAAGTGTTTTCATATTCGTGTATTTTCATATTATTAAGTGATTTAGATTTGCTCATTTTCATGTTTCATATTTTGCCGCAGATAATAAATTTGTGAATTAACATCAATATTTTAATGCACAGAACTATCTAGTTTACTATTCCGGATTATTGTTCTGTAAGTAAATTTTGACTTCGTATTAAATTGAGACTAGTCGTACAATCAATTGATATTTCTAGAGGGTTAGGTAAAGACCTAATTAGTGCTTTCAGGGGGTCTGCAGATGACAAGTTTGTAAATTACTAGTACCCCCAAACAGCTAAAAGTGATATTTATTCTCTTAAAGAAAGGATAAAATCCGTTATATATTTTTTGTTCAATATTTATGAATAACAATCAAAAAATTTCGGTGTGAAATCAAGTCAACACAGTTTTCAATTACCTATAGTTACTTAAGTCAATGTCACGTCAGGAGTATTCATTGTGCCTTTTAGACAGACACGTTTAACTACTTTAAAAGTTTACGAGCAATACATTCATCTAGGTAAGAAAGATTATCTTAGAATACAGTATCCGTTCATCTATCTTGAAAGCAATTTGAACATTAGATATAAACCAAAGAGCAAAGAACTGTTTTTTCCAGGTTCTTACAAAAAATCATTGTATTCATTAAGATTAAGAATGAAATTATCAAAAAAAAAATGTTATTTGTTCCAAGCACCTGTTATTGCTAAAAGAAAATGATATCATATTTTTAGAATACTTGGAGTTATATATAGTAAGAAATCATTATCCCGAGAAACCTTTCCCTGCAAAAATGACAGCATTTATCTACTTGCCCAAGAAATCGAACTGAGATTGAGGATTTTTGCTCGCGTGGATTATATCCTTCAACTTCAGCACTATGTCTCAGTTAAGAAATAATAATGGTTGGTAATTGGTAACAGTTAGAAGCGCTAAATATAAAATCTAACTAAATCGATTAGACTCTTAGATATTCTTTGGAATCAAGTGAATCAGATATTTAGCTTTCAATCTGAAGTGGAATTAGTCAAGGATAATTTATGTTGGAACTTCTTGAATTCTTGTGCATGCAAAAGTTGAATTTCATTAAATATATAGCAAATTTTTATTTTTGCTAGTTCTATCAAAATTATTAACTTTTTTATAGTTTATCAATTATTACTAATCACCAAATAACGCATTTAATTTGAGTTAATCAATAGAAATGCTTAAATTTCCCAAGTAAAATATTTCAAGTAAAAATGGTAAAATTTTTAACTTTAGCTAAATAATATTCAGCTATTGCTTAAAAGAAATGACTTTACCTAATTTATTGCAGTATAAATAAATACCGATTCGTTTGTATCTATACCTACAAATTTAAGGCATTATTGAATATGCAATTACATTAATATCCCTTTGAAATAAAACTAATATATTTGTTTCGTCTTTTCAGATCATTAATATTTTTGTAAGTTTAATTCTGTGATAGCTGTTCATTTCTTGCAGTTCAATTTTATAATATTAATATTAAGCGTATAATAGAAACAATTTATTTGGAAGTGTTATGTGTAGTCTTTTTTACACTCTCTTCAACCTTATTATTTATCCATTGTATTTGTAGATTCGTAAATTTGAAATGTTAGGTTATTAAATTTACTATATGTTTAACAAAGTAAATAATTGATTAGGAAGTAAATACTTGGAAAACGAATTTGAAAGAAGGTATTTATAGAAGTAAAAATACAAAAGTTTTGTCTTTTTTAATTTTAATATTTTTTTTAATAATTTTACTTTCTGTATCGTAATATAGAATATCTTCTTTCTTTCCCAAATTGCTTAATAAAAGGGCTTTAAAAATTAGTTTAATAATTATCTATGCTAACTAATTTTAAAAATTTATTTATATAGATATGAATCTGAAATCCATATATAACTAAAATGTTAATCTCAAAATATATTGTATAGGTTAAAATAACACATTTTTCCAAATACAAAATAAAAAAATATGTTCTCTTAGTGTACTAGATCTTTATTACAGGTGTTGACATACTTTTTAGATTAATAAAATTTTCGTTTACTTAATTTTCTGAATAAATGGCGATACGAACTTAAAATATATTGTCAGGAGAATCTCATTTGTAAAGGATCACAAATTTAAATAAAATTCCTTTCGTAAAGTATTTTTTAAGTAACCCTATTTTTCCATATAATTTCATATCTTAACAAATATCACTTGATACTCTAGCGATGACTAGTAGAATTATTTACAGTACTGCAAATCTTCAGGCGAATTAATACTTTGTTCTGGAATGGATAATGTTGATTACAAAAGAAATGCTTTTATTCCTTTTGGAAAATCCTCTAAGCGGTAAATTGGTGTGAGAAAGTCTTTTTAGTTGCAAAAACCATCGCTTTTACTATTCCAGAAATCCTTGCAAAGCATGATTGCATTCATGTTTTGCAAGGATTTCAGTATGAGCTTTTTTTATTATTATTATCAAAAACATTGTGATTAAAAAGATTTCTTAACAAGTCTTCCTCTTGAAAATCCTCCCTTGGTTGAAGTTAAATTCCATTGAGTTTATTTGTGATAGAATAAACAATAAAAACACATTTCAAAACTGAGATTGTTATGACATTTTATTGGAAAAGACATTGTATATGTTCACATTTTCTTAAGTATATATAATTAATTTTTCAATTTATCTTCAATTTTTTCTTCATATCATTACTGTATTTTACAAGGTAGGAAAACGATATTGAGGAAATCTGAAAATATAAATATATAAAGCTTGCCTTTTTATATACAATTTTTGTCTGTGTGCGTGATGTCATCAAACATTTTAATTATCATATACTAAAGTGATCTTACTTGATTTAATGATCTACTTACATTTTAACTATCAGATACTAAAGTGATCAAATTGAAAGACTATTTAACATTACTTATTTTCATGTTTTTAAGAGCTACTTATTTAATTGTTTATAAATATTTGTTATTTTTTAAAAGTCAAAACGAGATTACTTTAAAGAACAGCACAAGGACTTAAAGTTAAATTGTAGACAAAACTCAGATTGAAAATACAAGAGACGGATATCTAATTTATTTATAATAACTTATTAAATAATTTAATGGCAAAATATGTAAATATTATTTTGTGATAAATACAGTTTTCATAAGTTTTTTTTTTCTTTTTTGACCACAAAATACTCTTTCAAAGCTAATATTTATCACAAAAAAACAGTATCAATAGATATTAAATTTTTTAAATGAGCATATAGGAGAGTTATTTTTCACTTATGAGGTAGGAGGAAAGTATTAGATGTAAGGAATTAAAAAAATCTCGACTCTTTTTCGTCCAGTATCTGCTGTAACTTCTCAAGTTAAATGAAACATGAAATTCCTTTTTCCCGAATAAGTCGTTTGAGGAGTTAACAAATATTTTGAGTATATTTTACAAAGAACGAAAATTCGTTTTTTAAATAAGCCTACAAATGTTATTTTTATGAATAATAATTTTTAGATGAATGTTCCTTTAAGTCGAGGAATGTGACACCTTTAAATCATAACAGTTACATTAATTGAACGATTTTTTTATAAAATTATTTGATTAGGAATTCAAAATTCTTATTTTAAAATTGATTGAAACATTATATTTTGGATTTTGATTAATAATTATCGAGGTCTTCTGAAATCTTTTATCAATAAATAATTTTTTCCATAGTATTATTTCATTTTCAAACAAATTTTGTCTAAACTTTTGATTACGCTTCTTATATCAGAGCAAGAATGTATTTTAAAGCCCATTACATTTATTCACTTTCTTACAAAAGCAGCGATAACATTGTACGATTAAATAGAAATGCGATTAGTTATAAAAGCTATGAATTTTCTTATTTCAGAAATTAGTTGTAATGCTTAAAAATAACATATTTATTTAAAACAAAATGCATCCGCTTCAAATTAACGCATGCTAAAAATGACTCATGGGAAATTTTCTACTTAAAGCAAATATGTTATAATATCTATATTAAAAATGCGTAGTCATATCGATGATTTATGAAGTACATTTATGGAATAAATAGCATTTCTGAAAAATAAACAAAGACTTTTTAAACGGAAAAATGCAGCACATGATAATGTGAAAGAAAGGAATTTGTTGAGCTAACAAGCATTTTACAGATTTATGCTCTTTCTGTAATTACAAATGTACATGTTAAAAAATTCAAGAATAAAGACAACTTTGAAATAGTTTGCTCTGATTTAGACTTTTAACTCATTAGATAAATACTTGTTTAATTCAGATAAATATCATTAGCGCCTTACGTTTTATGGTACAATTATTGTTCTTATTCATTGTAAAACTCTAAAGAAATGTTTGCGAAAATCATTAAAAAGAAACCACTTTTATATTTTATATAAATTGAAAAAGTTCCATCATTGAACAAATAGCACGAAAAATATTTAAAAAAATGTGAAATATTAGAATATCAAGTACTTACGGAAATATTTTAAAGAAATTGATTTAGACCGTTTTTCCCAACACTCTAAGTAAATTAAAAAGTAAATACGGCAGTATTTACTTTTTAATATACTTAGACGACTATGGTTTAGACAAAGGTAAAAATACGACAGTATTTACTTGAATATTCAGCAAATCAAATAATGAAGTTAAGATAGGCTATTTCTAGCACGCATTTTTGGGTAACTCTTATTTAATATACAGTGGCCCCGAAAAGTGTTCGTATAATCTTACAGTAAAAGTGCTATAGTTATGAATTGAATGCAAATATAAAGCCAATATTTTATTCCACATCTCCTCCCAACTACTTTAAATAAAACCAACCTTTTGTTTTTTAACATTGACTTATATTATTTTTCTAATATTGAAAATGCAAGGAATCACTGATAAAATATGCCACAAAATTTATCGTAGACCGAAAATTTTCGGAAAATTCCATGAATAAAATTATTGTCTGGCATTTGCTTTATATTTTTCATTTTGGTGATATTTACTAGATATTACAGTTTGTCTTTATTCTTTGATGTCTAACTCCATTATATTTTATAAAATATTTTAAAATGATTCGTAGTCATAAGGAAATAACTATCAACATTCGAAAATTGAACATTCGATATTTCACAACATTCGAAATTCCATCATAAGTGTGGCAAAATCCACCCGGGATACCACAAAGTTAGTAAATGTAACTTGTTCTACTGTGCAGTATGTAATAAAACACTTTAAAGAGGAAAATCGGATAAAAATAAGGTAAAAAGTGGTAGCCCGACAAAATTAACTCAATGCAAACAGAGATTAAAAGTTAGAAAATTTGTGTAAAATCCACGTTTGAGTGCTGTAAAAATTTCTATAGAAATTACTGAAAAAATTTCTACTTCAGTTTTACCTGAAACTGTTCAACGAGTAATCAAAAAAATTTTAGGAGTATAAAAAATAAAAAGCTTGGGCTGTCCTTTTCAAAATCTATGATTAATTAGCCCGATGTGTATTGGAATCATGTCTTATTTGCGGGTGAAAATAAAGTAAGCATTTATGGTTTCGATGGGCGTGAAAATTATAAATAGAAGAAAAAAATGAGGAACTCAGTACATTAAGTAACATTTAGGCATGAGAATGGAGTTTATCTTGAGGTTGGAAGTATGTCAGCTTCAGGATTAAGTAATTTATTATTTATTGATAATATAATGAATCACGCTCTTTATTTAAATATTTTAAAAGATAGTTTTAAATTATCAGCCCAAAATTTGGGTATTGGAAACAACTTTATATTTTTATCAGAATAACAGAACACAGTCCTCAACGTTCGCCTTTCGTGCTACTATAATTGTCCACAAGTTCTGAAAATACCACCTCAGTCACCAGATTTAAACCCGATAAAACGCATTTATAGAGAACTAGAGGTTAGAGCACGGAGACATGACATTAATACGAAAACCCAATTCAAAATTCTAATGAAGGTACAATGATACGTAGGTTACAAGAAAATTTAAAAAACTATATGCCCAAACGTTGTAAATATGTTGCAAACGCTGAAGGATATCCTACAAAATACTAAGTGAGAGAAATGCTACAATATTTATTAATACTGGCAAATTTCTTTGAAGTGTACTAAGACTTGTGAACTAACGTTTCTGTTACTTTTTGATTATTGATTTTCCAAAAAAAAAGTTTTACCATTTTTATAAAATATTTTATGCAGTGTTTTTAAGATAAATCTATAGATAGTATTAGAAAATACGGATTTTTGAATATCAATTTTCATTAATGAATAAAGAAATATTTCACTGAAACTCGTTAGTGTACGAGCACTTTAGGGAGCCACACTATGTAGATACAAATTACTAATTCTTCACTATCGTAGAAAGAACATTGCAGAGAAATGAAGAAATGCAAAATATGGAAAACAAGTCCGAAGAATGACTTTTTAGTCTAATATTTTATCCTAAACTATATTCTTTAATTTCCTAAAAATCTTACAGCTAAATGCTATTATTGATGGACTTTTCTGCAGATACTTAAATTTTAAAAATTTGCTATGTAATGGATTTATTTAGATTAAGTACTTAAAAATACAGAAATAATTTTTACAAATTCGTCAAAATTTAAAGCTTTTGTAAGTATGATGAATAATATAATATATTATTTATTATAGTTAATTTTAAAATATTATTCTACACTGTAAAAACATAATTTTTAAATATTTTAATCAATTTAGTTTTTAGATCACTCTTAAATTTTAAAAAAAGCATGTATAACGTATGAACTTCAGTGTAATATTTAATAAACAACATAAATATAAAAATCATTGTTACACATTCTACCAAGTTTATCTCATATTTGTTGTTTATGGTGAATATAATAGGATTATATAATTTATAACAATCCTTGTAATATTATTTATAAAGTATTTAAGATTATATTTTTTTTAAAATACGTGAATACCACACCATTTGTTTGAAAATGGTTTTATATCATTTTCTCTTTAAAATACATTCTATTCTTCAACATTATCTCTAATAGATTACCTTTAAAAGTAAAAGAAAATTACTTAGTATTTTTAAAAATCGTATTTTCCATGGATCATTAATAACAGATATTTCTGTATTGATGGATAGTAAATGATATTTGGCAAAAAAGTCTAAGCTCAGTTAATTTATTTCGAAAATAAATTTGATTCAAAGTATTTCAATACTTTGTATCCATCATTGGGATAAAAGGAATAAAACAATAAATGTAAGATTTGAATTATTCTGTAATAACATGAAAAAACAAGGACTTTATTCCTTTTGCACATTTTAACTTTTTTTAGAAGTCTGTGTGTAATTAATTCTCAAACTTATTATTATGTGAATGTTTAGTAGATTTTTACTTAAATTATTCATAATTTCTTATAAACGTAATAAATGAAATCACGTGATAAGCTATTTTTTACAAATTAGTGTTTTGTTATGATATATAAAATTTTATGGGGAAATTTTCTGGAAATTTATCTTTTTTTGACATTAATATATACACCTAATCTTTGATGTGTAACTATCAATGATTTTGACTTTCTACCATTTTGTTACTAAAGTTTTGGCCATAAAACAATTTAATATCATATAGATTTTATACTTTAAATAGTATATAGATTTATATGTAAATTATAGAGAATACTGTAAATTACTAAGTTTGGGGCAATCGAGTTATATTCTTGATTGTTGTAACATACTAGTGTTTTACATTCCTTAAAAAAATATTTTTTTTTCAGTCAATATCAACAGTTTAACATTTGATGATGGGAAAGTTATGGAGATCCAATGAAATTCTCTATACAACTTCTCTATTTACCCCAAAGTGAAATGTTTTTGTTGAGATACAATAAGGTTGTTAAAATATACCAGCAATAATAATACACGCACACACACTAAGTATATAATATAAAATATACAATTAGGTGTACCTGTATTAGTCAAGTATTTATTTATATATTTTCAGTTAATGTGTATTTAAAGTTATGTGTTTCCAAATTTTTAATATTTAAGTTTCCATTGAAAAACATTATTTACGAGAAAAACCATTAAAATTATTCTAAACTAGAAAAAAATCTTATTATTAATCAAGACTCCTTGATTATTTAATTTCATAATTAAATAAAGAATTGTGTTATGGGAAAGAATAATATTTAAAATATCAGACTAACATGTGTTCATATTTCATTTTAAATTAACACATCACATGCCTTTTCCTTTTCATTCAAGATTTCTTATTTATTTTAAAAAAAATAACATAAATTTTCATTAAAACGCTATGCCTTTTTTGTCGTCAAATTTTGCAATGATATCTTAGTTAGGATTAGAAAGAGCATTTTAAAAGTGCATAACATGAATTTTAAAGTTAATCATAATTAAAATAAATAAAAAAAAACATATGATAAATGAAATTCATTGTCACTAGAATTAAATTCTTTTTGACTTATAATGTCTGAAAATTTTTGTTTTCTGCATACCGTACAATTTAGTTCTTTAATATGTGATCAATTTAAAAACGTTTTTGCATTCATATTAATTTCTAGTATATTAATTATCTCAGTCCATTTTATACATAAAAATAAGAAAAAAATATTTATATGTGTTATTTTTAATAAAAACAGTATTTTAACTATTCAAAAAATTAATTCATTTAATAAGTTTTCCATTTACCAAGACAGTTTTTTGACAAACAGACAAAAGTTTAACAGACAAATGTTTTTTGAATTAATTAAATCTAAAATTTTCGTAATTGAATAATTTTATTCCCTTCATGAACTTATCTAATTTATGCAATAACATGAATTAAAATAAATACGAATTTATTTAGTTATTCCTATATAAATACTTCATAATTCTTAGAATATTTATGGAATAGTAAAAAAAGCATAACGCAACACTTTTTTAACATACACATCATAAAGCTTTGCAAAACAATGCAGTTTATTGTTAAATAACCGTAGAATAGGAAATGCCAGGCTACACAATAAAATCTTTTCTTAGATAAAATGTTACTCACTGACTTCTTTTGCCAGACGTAAATGGGATATTTTAACTCACATAAATGTTCATGGGACGAAAAATGATACATGATGCAAACAACGAAAGTCTCCTTTCGTCGAGATCAAAGAGCTAGTTTTGCTTAAAAAAACTGTTGCTGTAAAGAAGGATTTTACGTGAAGAAACAAATGGTAGAAACCTTAATATATTTCTATGAGCACTTTTTATGGTTACTTAAAGCACATTCTGCAAAGAATCTGAAAGGAAGGCTAATGATTCAATAAAATAACAATGATACAATAAAATATACTAATGCTCTATAAAATTGGTCTTCTATATAATTACAAGATTCATTTAAAATTTATTTTTCGAATGTATATGTGTGTATTAAAGTAAATATAACTCAAATATATTTTGTACACTAGCATTTCTTTCATTATTCGCGAAAGAAAACTGCTAATGATAGCAGTTAGAAAGTAATAAAATTATTAGTTTAATATCAACATTGACTTATAATTTTTCTGGTTTACATAAAATTACTCATTTATTTATGGAAAACATTATGTATATTCAGTAAGAAATAGTACTTAAATTTTCTAAGCAATATTTTAAAAGCAGCTTTACCTGAAAATCAACTTTCTCAAAGATTATAAAAAAAATAAAATTTTTATAAGATGAAAGATAAAATGCACATTGAATGATTTGAAATAAATTTGATACTCCTAAAAACATTGTGTATTATGTAATGATGCTTACTACACTCTTCAATCGATATGTTTTCGAAAAATATAACCTTTCCTGAAAAAAACATGTAATATAGGCAGAAATTAAAAGTAAGATAGACATATTTAATTACCATCTATTATTGAAAGACAGTATTTTACTATAAGATAAAGAAAGAAAGTAGATTTTATTTAAACAATTTTTTTAACATTTTTAAGAAAATGTTAAAAAGTAAACATTTGTTTGAGAAATCAAGGAACACATTTATTTTTCAATTTCAGAATAATTAGAATAATAATTCACTGTGATAATAAACATTTGAGTAGAAGGCAATTAATGGAATGTATTTTTAATTTTTGCTCAATATAACAGAACTTATTTTGTAATAAATTACAGCTTGTCATTAATTTTTATAAAATTATATTATTCAGTAAAATTTAGTTTTCCTGCATTGTGCAGAAAAATTAAATTTAATGTTGTGTTTTTAAAAGCTATATTTTTTTATGAAACCCATAACTGAATATTTAAAAAAAAATGGAAAAATCTAAAAGAGTGCATTTTTGAATTAAAACTGCTTTTAACTCATAAAAAATTTAAAGTTTTACTTAAAATTATCTGTGCTCATTTTATTACAATTTAATAAAATTTATTTTGTTATATTTTATTAATATTGAAATACATTTACTCTATAAAATCGTTATTAATTATACTAAAATTTTTTATGTTAACTATTCTGCATTCATTATGTTAAAAATTATAATTCAATGTATGTCTTTCTTGTCGTAGCATATTTGCTAATGAATATTTATTATTGTAAATAAAATATGCATTTTTAATGTGTTAGGGTGTTTTGGAAAATATTGACTAAAATTAAATTGTTCATACTTCTAAAAGTTAATGCTTCTCTTCAAATTTATTTTTAATTTATTATTATTATATTTATTTTCATTAAAATGAATGAAATGCTCATATTTACGTTAAAATAATTTCTGAGTAAATAATTTGTAAATTAGGTATTTTTTAAATATTGATTTGTAAATAATTTGTAAAATAAGTTTTAAAAATATATAAAGGTCTTAAATTAAATGGTGACTCATTAGATTCACTATAAAAATGATTGATGATTCTGAGTATTAAACACATATGTAACTTTAATTTGGAAACTTAATTTATTGATGCTACATTACTTTTTATCTGATTATGGTTAACAAAATCGAGATAACATAAAAATTGAATGTTTATATGAATTGATGAAAAGTTTAATAGTTTATTGCCTTTTTTATAAAATCCTTAATCTTATAAATCAATCATCGATATATTTTACCTCAATCATATATATATCGATTAGTTTTTATTATCAAAAGACGTGTGATAAAATAGTTTGCATTCACTTACATTTCTTCAGAGAAAACCTACTTTTTTTTTTTGTTTTCATGTTGATGATATTAAAGTATTTTTCAATTGAAATTAAAATATTTTAAATTCATCGCATATTTCAATAGAATCTTTTTTTTTTTTTTAGTTTATGCCTCCAAGCTAACATAAACATTGCTAACATCAAGATCATTTTTTGTATGTATTATTCTTATATTATATTAAAAAGAATTATATGTAAAAAAATTCATGTGAATGTAGTAAAAATAATAACATTATATTAATATAATGAATTAAAATAGTTGTTGGCCTATTTAATAAAATGTTTTGGTAGTTGAATAATTTAAAGGAAGTTTAAAACCCTTCACACATTTTCGAATAAAATCAAATATTTTAAATAAAGAAAATAATTTTAAGTGATCAAATTTACATTTGAAATTATTAGCTATAAAAAAATTAATACCACAATAATCATTACTTTTAAATTTTACCCATTATGCCTTCATAATCGAAAAGCGTTATAATATTATGTATAGAATAATTTTATATGTATGACAACGTCATACATTTCAGTATTCATGTTCAAGAACAATGATCAGTACAGTCAAATATAGAGTGTTCATATTTTTGTTTTGTCGTTTGAGAAAATCTGGCAAAATACTATTGGTTTACGTTAGGATAATTCAAAGTATTGTGGAAAATAAATTATAGTCATTTAGTTTTATAATGTTTGTTGAAATTTTTTTTATATTTTCGGCTTTTAAAAGTTAAATTTATTAAACGTATTTTACACCAAACAGTAGGCAGTCTTGAAGGAAAATGATGGTGTCAGTTTTCATCAGTAACTTTTCATATAGACATACCTCTATCTGGTGTTTCAACAGTGACTAGGAACTAACCCAAATCCTTTCGTTTTAAATAATGCTTTTCATTTCACTACACAAAGATAAATGATTTATTGTATATTTAAAGATTGTTTTAATCAGGCAAAGTATCCAGCATTTGAAGGGAGAAAAATTTATAGCATAAATTTTAGTTCAATACCATTATGAATGTTACTTTTCACTACTACCCTTACCCCCTATTTAATCTTTTTTAAATAGGCTAAGCGTTCCTTATACTTTGCATAAAATCATTTAAATATATTAATTTTTTAATCAGTAGATCTTTTTATATATATATAGATATATATTTTAATTTAATTTAAAATGGTGTTCATCCAACTTCAATCAGTAAATTTTTGTTTTTTCTTTAAAAAAATAATGTTTAGAAGAAAAATTTAATCACGTTTGAAATATTTGTATGGTTACACTTTGAGTAAGTATACTTCAAAGTAGTGAATTTTTATGCCCTCTACAATTTCTGCAAATACAGACCAAATATTTTTCTGAGAATAAATTGAAATTTTTATGATATTTTTGGTGGATTTCTTGTTAATATTACTTATTTTTTGAATGTTTGCATATATTTTTAATTATGGATTGCAAGTTAAGGTATAGTGTATTATGTCATTCTTTTATGCATAATATCCACTTTACAGCCTGAAATTAAGACCTACTAAACTTAAAAGTATGCAATAAAATACAAAATTTGAGAAAACTTAAAAGTAAATTTTTTCGAAGTTATTTCGATAAAAAATTTTACTTTCAAAAATCAAGTTTTTAAATATGATAAAGCAGATGTCTTTAACTGTTTGTTTTATTTCAATAATATAAATTGATATCTTTTTTGAAGATTTTTAAATTTGTAACGTATCAATAACTATTTTGCATGCAAAGCTGAAATAATTTAGTTTTATTCAAATATATGTATTGTATGAATCCGTATTATTTATATGGAGGCAAATATAAAATGTTTGAGAAAACTACGAAATATTTTGAAAAAAATATGTGGACATATTGCAATTTAAAGAAAAACCTGTAAAACAATTATTTAAAATTAATTTCTATAGCCAATATTATTTCCATGTCAATTTTTTCATCAAAATTACAGTTGTTATTAAAAAGATATAATCAAATTTGAACAAAAACTAATTAAATACTTAGCAACTATATTAAATAAATGTATATATTTTTATGGTTTGGGGGCACATAAGATTTTCAATAGAATGTAAAGGTTAAATATTATTTTTTCTTCTAACATTTAGAAATTAAAGTTAAATATATAATATACCGTTCACTTCGTTTAAAATTTGAAGAAATGATTGGAATTGAGTTGTATAAATTACCGCAATTTTGTAACATACATCAATAATCCGCATTTCAATAAATAAAAAATTGACTAACATTTTTGATAAAATTTCAGAATGATAACTGATATGTAAAATTTAAACTTTACAGAAAATTTCAGTAAAGTTTATATTTTAAACAATGAAACTATTAAGCATACTAGGTTCTTCATCAGCAACATTATTCTTGCATAAAATTTCGTAATAGTTAAATGAAGTATTTAAATAATTTACTTACGTTAAATGATTTACTTAAATGAATTGCCCACTTTAATCCTTTGTATTTTTTAAATAATGAATCATCTAAAAATAATTTCATCAAAATGCAAAAAAAATGTAAGACAAGTAACCATAAATCTTTGGAGCATCTATAAAAAAATTGGTAAGCAACCATTTATAAAGACAGAGCAATATAATTTTTTTATAATTAATTTTATTGATGTAAAATTTAAAAATAATTAGATGCATAAATAACTTAAAATGTGAAAAAAATACATTTTAAAAATATAAGCACTAATTAATAATTATTAATTAAGCACTGATTAAGAATTAATAGTATCACTCAATTTATTGTTTCCGCCAAACTACGTTAAAAATGAATAATGAATTAATTTAAAAATTTTTTGCATTATACATAGTTCAAAGTTTCATAAAATGTCCTTGGGATAATAGAAGAAAATGAAAATTATTTAAATAAATGAAAAACACCTTTAAATGTTCACTAGATAATTTTTGCATATTTTGAAAATTAAACATAAAACAATTTCTGTTTTCGCTTTAAACTAGCTTTAATTCATATGAAAATTTAAAACGGTCACTAATTAGATATTAACATCACAGATTTAGTCTTAAGAAATATGTATTAAAATATTATAGTTGTAAAATTTCATAAAACTAATTTGAATTTTTTTTTAAAAATAAGTTCGGAAATCAAAATTACAAGTAATCACTAGGGTATGTTTTATATAGATTTCTAAGTATTTTATTTGTGAAAAATACTATTCAGTAAAGTTATCTTCAGTATAAGTATATTGATTTTATACACAAATATTATTTAATTTTTTCTCCGTGGAGTGGTAAATGAATTAAATGCAATTTTAAAGGTTTGAAACAAAAAAGTTAGTAAAGACACTAATTCTTTGTGTAATTTTCACAGGAAGTTGCAGTTTCAGAAGTAGGAGAGAATAAGAGATTAAAAATGACAAAGAAGTTATTTTGTACCGGAAACATAAAGCAGTTTCCTCTTTCTCTAAACAAGGAAATATTCTTTCCTTAAAAATATTATTTATATGTAAAGCATGGAAAAATTAAGAATAGTGTATAGAGTAAAACTGACAACAAATCAAAAGATTATTCATAAAGAAGTTACCATAAAAATGCATTCCAATAAATTTACAATAAAAATACAATAAAAATATCTATACCCTTCACAAAGTATTATTGTGTATTGAAGTTTGTTTCTTAAGTGTTTTTGATCTACTCCAATGATTAATAAAATATTAAATTTTTCATTTTCATAACTATAATAATAAGATTTTTAATTTTTTTCCTTTAAAACTACACTACTGGCCATTAAAATTGCTACACCAAGAAAACGACATGCTACAGGCGTGAAATTTAAACGAAAGGAAGAAAGTGCTGTGATATGCAAATGATTAACTTTTCAGCGCATTCAGACAAAGCAGGCGTCAATAGCGACACCTACATTGTGTTTAAATGAGGAAATTGTTAAGCCGGTTCCTCATACACAAAGTGCATTTGAACGTTGTTGCCTGGTGAAAGGTTGTTGTGATGCCTCGTGTAAGAAGGAGAAATGCGTACCAGCACGTTTCTGACTTTGATAAAGGTCGAATTGTAGCGTACCGGGATTGCGGTTTATCTTATCGCAGTATTGTTTCTCACGTCGGTCGAGATCCAATGACTGTTAGCAGAATATGGAATCGATGGGTTGAGGACGGTAATACGGGACGCGATGCGGGATCTCAACGGCTACCTATCACTAGCTGACGAGTAGACAGGCATATTATCCGCATGGCCGTAATGGATCGTGCAACCATGTCACGAGCCGTGAGTCAAGAAACGGGGTCGTTTGGAAGACAACAAGTGTCTGCACGAACAGTTCGACGACGGCAGCATGGACTCTCAGCTCGGAGACCATGGCTTCGGTTTCCCTTGACGCTGCGTCATAGACAAGGGCGCCTTCAATGGTGTGATCAACGATGAACCTGGGCGCACGAATGGCGAGACGTCATCTTTTCAGATGAATCCAGGTTCTGTGTACAGCATCATGATGGTCGCATCCGTGTTTGGCGGCATCGTGGTGAACGCACTCTGGCAGCGTGCATTCGTCATCGTCATACTGGCCCATCACCTGGCGTGATAGTATGGGGTGCCATTGGATACACGTCTCGGTCACCTCTTGTTCGAATTGACGGTGCTTTGAACAGTGCACGTTACATTTCTGGTGTGTTACGACCCTTGGCTCTACCCTTTATTCGAGCCCTGCGAAACCCTACGTTTCAGCAGGATAATGCCCGACCGCATGTAAGGTATTGTACGGACCTTCTTTGATACGGAATATGTTAGGGTGCTGCCCTGGCCAGCACGATCTCCAGATCTTTCACCAATAGATAACGTCTGGTCAATGGTTGCCCAGCGACTGGCTCGTCACCAAACGCCAGTCTCTACGGATGATGAACTATGACATCGTGTTGAAGCTGCATAGGCATCTGTACCTGTACATGCAATCCATTCTCTGTTTGACTTAATGCCCTGACGTATAACTGCTGTTTTTACTGCCTCAGGTGGTTGTTCTGGGTACTGATTTCTCAGGATCTATCCAGCCAAATTTTTTGAAAATTTAATCACTTGTTGTTTCTAGTATAATATATTTGTCCAATAAATATCATTTTGTTATCTGCATTTCTTCCTAGTGTAGCAATTTTAATGGCCAGTAGTGTATTATAAAAAGCAAATTATATCTGATTTTTCCTTATCTCATAGTAGTATGGATTTCAAAATATTTTTTACAATGTATATATATTGAAATTAATTGCAAGAAATTAATTTACATAGGCACGGAGAAGATTACATTTGATGTATATGGCAAAATCCCAATTCATTTCTAATTATTTCTAACTAAAATGAAGAATTTCAATCTATTCATCTCTGACAATCCTTATATTGATCAGAACTAAATTTTAAAATTATGATTCTTTAGAATTATTCATTAAAAAGTAATTTTACTATAAATGTGCACTCAAGCACATGATAATATAAGGCAATTTTGAAAATATTTAATGGTATGGTAAAACATAAAATATATACCACTTTATCTTACATATTTTTTATCAGTTTTTCATTCACACAAATATATTATATTTGATATATTGATTTTAAGTGAAGAATGATAGATTAATCTTAATTTAACATCTAATAGATTTTATAATTTTGGTCTCATAGACTAAAAGATAATATATATTAACAGTTTAAATTTAAAAAAAAATAAATTTTATAAAGATGTAAATAATAAAAAAATCATTTTTTATTATTTACATCTTTGATTTTTTTTATTATTTACACCATGAACAACCTAATGTAGTAATTATTCTAAGCGTTTTTCATACTTGTTTTTAGATGCAACTATTTGTGAGTAATTATTTTCAAATATCATAAAATCGAATGTTGGAATGTTAGGTATTAAAACCTTTAGATAACTGAGAAATATTGACAATGGCTATTGTATGTTTTACTTCTTAACATAACCACTTGTAACGAATTACGCTACATATAACAATATAGTATTTGTTATTGTTAATTTTGAGATACGTGATCAGCATCAAATATATTAAGCTTTGCAATTAATTTCAATATAAAAGTAACTCTATCCACAGATGGAATTTGTCTGTTATATTTTGCCCCCACTCACATATAACTAATCTACATATTTTATTATTTCACATACAAGAATTGATTTACTTTTAGAGAGGTCAAGGTTATAATTTTTCTTGGATAAAGAAGACACTGCATTTTATTTGTTTATAACCTCACTACAACTTCGATATTAAAAATACAACGAAATTATTATAATATTCATCATTGCAATTTGTCATGCAAAACATTTGTAAGTTACAGGATAAATACGTTTATTGATAACAATTTACTATATAAAATGCAGAAATAAGAACAGAAAGATGTTATAAAGATGCAAATTCAAATTAAGAATATTTCTGTTTGAATACGTTTACTTATAATCTTCAGAATCGAAAAAGAATTATGAACCAATGAGGTTCTCGTAAAATATCTTGGATCTGAAATAGTGATACATTAATGAAACAGAAATTAAATTTTCAAAATGATGGCAATTGATTCAAACAGATAATTGAAACATATTAAATGAATATTTTGTACGACTGATGGGCTAATGAAACAAAAGAGTATAACAAAGTAAAATTTCAACATGATGCATATAAGAAAGTGAGAAAAGTTAATAACTATAAAAGAATGAAATTATATTACGAAATATTTGGAATATAAATGAGTTTAACACGTATAATATCCATTATTTAGCTAAAATGTTCAATGATTTCACTTGAGAAAAGTTTTAATAAATATGTAAATTTTTTAATCATAACTTTTATAATTCTTATGAGCATGATTTCATGAGAAATTGGAGGATTTAGCCTTGACTTTTTGTCCATAATATTATTCCTTTAAATGTACATTTGAATTAAACGTATTCAAATATATTAGTTAAAACATCATTTCATTTAAAGTTATTTACATATAACAAACAACATTCCATAAATTTTTTCTTCATTCTATTTAAAACATAACATAAACTTTTCTATTTTTCATAATTCTAATGCAATGCATTGCTTATTCTAAACATAAAATATAAAAATTTATAGCAATATTTAACAGATGTATAGTCAAACATCTTATATTGGTTAATTCATTTATATATTTAAAGAACAGCTATGAAATATTTCGCATGAGTCTCACAAATTCTTCGTAAATTCACAGTCTATATTGACGAAAGACTTAAATAAAAATCCAGTAACTACATTCCTTTTCAGAAAATAATTTGTTTTCTGCTGGTTCCACATATATTTATAAAATAAACATCTGTTTTATACAAATTAATGTGTGAGGCTAATATATTATATGAGTTTTTGAATCTTATTATGTACTATTTGAAGCTCACTTATTAAAGGCAAAGTAAATTTTTCTTTCTGTATTTGAAGCAACATGAAGTGCTGCAATTCCTTCGTATAAAAAACAATGATTAGGATCAAAATATCTTATTCATTAATGATCATTAACAAGTTGGAATAGATATGAAGATTTATGGGAGGATGAAAAAAACAGTTTTTCCACAAATATGTTCTGAAAAAGTTATCATGACACAGTGAAACTATTCAAATATTTTGGTCAACTAAAGAGTTTTTTTATTGCACTGTTAACACAAATAATTGAAACTAAAACATTAGTTAGAAAATGGAATTCATTTCAATTCAGTTAAAATAGATTATTTACCTTATTAAAATATTTTAATATTATTTTTGTATTTAAAATGCAAGCATATTATAAATAAACATGACGATAATTTTATATTATAAATATAACAGTATACATTTGTATCCATATTAAATTTATTTTATATAAAGTCATTATTAAAATACATAAATTTATGAAGACACTAAAAAGAAAAGGCTTGCTTTTTCTTCAAAGTCGAAATTGTGTAGTAATTTAGTTTATGATTAGAAAACTTAATGCTTCATTTCATAATAAAATATTATGTGAATAAAATAGGAATGTATTCTGTTTTGATTTGTTAAGTATTATTATGACAAAACAAATATGCAAATTACACTTTCTCAACTTAAACAAAACTTTCAAGAGCTAATAAAGCAAACGAAATTAAATTTTTTAGTTCTTTTCTGATTTTCTTAAAAGTGTAAAGAAACGCGATACTAAAACACATTTAAATTAGAGCTTCTTGAAAGTGAGTAGCGCAACATATTTGATTTAAATCGTCATTCTTTTATTCAACCTAGTATAAATATGTTCATATTCATATTCATCATCACGAAATTTTATTATATAACTTAAACATGGAAATTAGCGTGAAAGAAAATTGTAATTAAAATTAATAAATGTTAAACTGAGACAGCGTGTCTAGTAAATAAAATTTTATCCCTCTTTTTTAGAAATGTTCGGTATATTATGTATATGTAATGTTCGGTATGTTCGGTTAGAATATTATATATTAATTGTTTCGTATATGGAAGCTAATACAATTTTATTAATTATTAAACATAATTTTAATCCTTCTTTTGACTATCTACATCAACGAATATATATTTCCCTTTATAAATAATTCAGTTATTAATTCAAAAAAGGACCATTTTTTTATTTATGATGCGTTAATTGAAAGGGTAACAAAAATAACAGCTCATTAAGAACATTTAATCTAAAATCATTGTTAAATTTGTGTTTAAATAATATTATATTTTTTACTTTTAATTGTAATTAAAACGTATTTAAGGTCACTAGAATAAACATGCAAATGAAGCAATTTATTGTGTGTGTATTAAAGTTCCACGCAAAAATATTTTTCTTACAATTTGAAAATGAATGTTCGACAATATTGCGACTCAAATTTTATTATCAAATTACATTATAATGAATAAATTAATAGTATTAATATATTAGGAAAGAATAAAACATATTAGAGGAAAGAATAAGATTTAAAATTTAGCAAAAAATATTAATTGATTTAATTTTTAAGTTAAAATATATGAATATATTTTGTTATATCAAAACTTTATAATCTATTATATTGGATGCTTGATATTATCTTAGTTAATAAATTGAAGTTTCATTAAATGTTTATATTAATTTTGAAAGTCTTTAAAAGAGAGGTTTCTAAAAGCAACGCAATTGGAATTAATATTTAGATTTTAGGGAAATAATAATTTAAATTGTGTAGTACACACAGACACACTAACTTTTGTATGAAAAGGAGTACGTTTTTCTTTAGATTATAAATATAATTATAATGAAAAATATGTTTAAAATAAATTGAAAATGGTATATATAAATAACATTCTATTTTATATAATATAATATTTATTGTTTATTAATTATAAAATTATAGTTTATAGAAAAAAATATGAAAAAAAAACTTTTTAAACATTAAGAAAACAAGTTTAAATGTAACAAAAAAATAAATATTAACATTTATCATAAATAATATATTTTTAAGGAATGAAAAATAATTTAATGAAATTAGTATTTATTAAAAAATTAATAGCTTTGCGTGCACATAGATAACTAAAAGATTATAAGTTTTAATATATAAAAACATATATAAAAAGTTTGAGACACATAATTATATTCAAATTGATTAAGAAAAAACCGTTTCATATATAGAATGTGTATATATATATATACATATAAAAGTCATTTTTATACCTATATCCGAATAAAAAGGAGTGGTTGCTTGCGAGTTCTCGAGCTATTTCTCTTGAGATTTCAGAATACAATCAAATGCTTATAATATTTCTTTTGGAAG